>JAJIBD010033964.1:0-38119 GCA_021461705.1 Cryptotis parvus
AAGTGGTTTCCGGAGAGAGGGGCCCCCACACTGCATGGGGCTCAGCCAGGCAGCAGAGCCCTTCCTGGAAGGGCCAGAGGCCAGAGCAGCTCAGCACTGGGCCACTGGCCAGCGTGTCTAGCTGCTGAATAGCTAGACTGAAGTTTTCTATTTACTCAGGATGTTGTAGCCATCCGTGTGCTGAAGCACAGCTTATTTCGCCATGAAAAACTATTTCCAGCATCCCTTATACTAGTGAACCCTCAGATACTGATTTAGTACTTAAGTACTTGGAGCTCCTTGTTGCTTTTGAAGTACGTGGCTAATGGCCAGGTGTTTCATGTGTTAACCAGCAACCCCTCCACACTTCAATTTATTGCATATTAGAAAATAGCTTAGTGGCCAGTTTCTGCAGTTTTGTGTGTGTGTGTGTGCGTGTTGTAAGTGTGTGTGTGTTTCCTCCTGTTTTTAATGATGTAATCTTTTCAGATACTGCTTGGAGCTCAAGCAGCAGCGATGGGAAGTGCTTTAGAATAAGCAAGTTGGTACCATAAATAGTAGGACTTATACTAGATTGGCTGAATCTCAGATATGTCTCAGGAGTGATTGGAGAACTCTGCTTTAATTAAGTCTCTTTCTCTTTTTCTAAAAGCTGCCCTTATAGAACACTTTTGAGTTTCATTATTTTGTGATCTCAGGTCACACTCAGGGAGGTGCTCAAGGGGGATCACTCCCTGGCTCTGTGCTCAGGGATCACTCCTGGGCACCGCCAGCGCCTGCAATGCCAGGGGATAGAACCAGGAGTGATAAGCACATTCCGTAATCTCTGTACTATTTCCTCTGCCCCAAAATCTTTTTTTTTCCTAGGCCAGAATTCTATTAATTCCTCTTCTTTCTCATTCATGTTATTAGTCAGTGGTGCTTTCATTCACTAGGCTTTTATTTGAATTTCTTACCAAGACAGTATCCTGCAGAAAGCACTACCTCCTTTAGAACCAAATGCTGCATAATTTTGTTTGCCAAAACTGATGTTCAGTTAGGCGCCCTGAAGTTTTAAAACATTTGTAATCACTTACAGGATTTGGGACCATTTTTTCTTAGTGACTCGCTTAGGAGTTACGTTTAAAGACCCGGCACCGCGGAAGCCCCAGTGGTTGGGGTGGGCGCTGATTATCCCCCACCAAACCTACTGACCCAAGCCATGACCAGGGAGCCTGTGTCTTAAACTTCAGCCATGTTTTAGCTGTAATTGACCCGTATTAAACCACCGCTCTAAGTTGAGTGTTTGAGTCTCGATCCCACCAGCCGAGAGTGAAGATCTAAACTGTACAATTGTTTGGAACTTGGAGTACTGCTTCCGGTTATGCTGGTGTTTAAAAGTATCTTTGTGCGGGGCAGGAGCAATAGCACAGCAGAGCAGCATTTGCCTTGCAGCGGCTCACGGATACAGATTTGACCCCAGCATCCCGAATGGTCCCCTAAGCACTGCCAGGAGTAATTCCTGAGAGATCCTAGGTATGCCCCCAAAATTAAATTTAAAGTATTTGTGTTTCTTTTCTGAGAAACTCAGTTCAAATCAAATGACATTAAGGCTGTGGCATTTATGTGAAAGGACCCTTTGGAATTTGTTCTTTCTTTCTCGCACAAGTTTGCTTATTTAGCAAACACTTTTGACTGTGCAAATACATCGTCACTTGAGAAAAGGAATTTTTTAGCTATTATTTTTTGATATACTAGAAAAGCCACTTTATTTCCCTTGGATGTATTATTTCATTCAGGACTTTTCATTTAAGAAATCAAGCTTCAGGGGCCGGCGATGGCAGCCCAGCAGGTAGGTCTTTTGCCTTGCATGCAGCCAGCCCCTGGGTTCTATCCCCCTGAGCATTGCCAGGTGTGACCCAAAAAGCAAAAAAAAAAAAAAAAAAATCAAGCTTCAGGGGCTGGAGTGATGGCACACCAGGTAGGGCATTTGCCTTGTATACGGCCAACCCTGGTTTGAGCCCCTGCATCCCATTTGGTCCCTTCGAGCACCGCCAGGAGTAATTCCTGAGCGAAAGGCCAGGAGGTAACCCCTAAGGGTCACTGGGTGTGACCCAAAAAAGCAAGCATCGAACTTTTTAGGAAAGAGAAATTGGATGGCTCTGGGCTGAGCATGCGTATAAGAGTTAAGGCATTGTCCATGGTGAGCTCGTAGGTTAGTTGAGAAATCTGCTTGCCTGCAAAGGTGGGGTTTCCACGTTTCTTTCTCTTGAGTAAAGTGGCGCCTCGAGAGAGAGACAGACAGACAGGCAGACAGACAGGCAGGCAGGCGGGCGGGCAGGACTCCCAGGATGGCAGCCCGGGCTGGGGTCCGTCCGTTTTCCGGCTTCCCCACCGGGAACGAGGCTTCCTTCCTCAAGGTTGCTCCGTGGCCAGAGTGGTGCGGAAGCGAGGAGTAGCCACGCCCCCCCCAGAGTGAGAAGCGTATTCTGGGACAGGGCCCAGTGCTCTTTCTTACGCCCTGTTGGTTCTGCCCCAGGGCGCCCAAGGCTTACCCACAAAGGCATGGCGCTGCCTGCAGTGGATCTGAGCAGAAACCACGAGAAGGGTGGTGATGTCAGCCGCTGCCCGCAGCCGTGACGCAGCCTGGCACTCCTGTGCGACTGTTGGCGTGTCTTCTCTCAGATCGAAACAGAACATGGACGCAGCCTGTTTGCTTCAAGCCAATGTCGAATCTGGTTTCATTTCGCATTCAGATGTTCGCTGGTTCAGCTCCTCTCCTCGGCAGTGCAAACAGACCGCGGCCCCTATCTTACCAATCCATTCACTGTAGTGATGGTGCTGTTAGTAGAAATAAGAGAAAGTTGCTTCTTGCCGAAAATTAATTTTCTCTTTAGCACAGCGGGTAAGACATTTGCCTTAAAATCGGCTGAGCCTGGGTCTATCCCTGGCACCCATATTGTCCTCAAGCAGAGCCAGGATTAAGCCCTGGAGCACTGTCAGGTTGAGACCTCAAAACTAGTAAGTATAGGGGCCGGAGGCGATAGCCCAGCAGGTAGGGCATTTGCCTTGCATGCAGCCCGCCTGTGCCGGCCTGGGTTTCGATCCCCGGCATCCTATATAGCCCCCGAGCACCGCCAGGAGTAATTCCTGAGTGCAGAGCCAGAAGTAACCCCTGAGCGTCGCTGGATGTGACCCCAAAAAAAAAAACTAGTAAGTATAGTAAAAAATAACTTTCTCTTTGCTTCCCAACAGCTCTCTGTGAGGAAGATTCAGATGTTTTTGTCCATTTTTGAGATGAATAACTGAGGCCCAGGGAGGTCCCAGAGATTTCATCCCAGGCTCCTGATGTCCGCTGTGGCTCCAGAATCCATTTAGGCTAGATACAGTATCTCTCTCCCATTTAGGCTAGATACAGTATCTCTTTCTCTGGACAATGTTTTATTTGCCCAGTGTTACCTTAGGCATCTCTTCCCCTTTACTTTTTAGTTCTCCACAGGAACTAGAGATAATTTTTTAGAAACTTTAGAGGAATAAATTCGAGAGAATGCTTGTGTGTATGCTCTCTGAGTATTTGTTGAATGAGCAAAAAAATACATTATTATCAGTAGTCTAGGAAATTCATTCTCCATCAGGTTTGTGCGTTCCTTTTTATCGCTCCAAAAAGCAATGTGTGTAACATTTCCAATTAGTCTCTAACGTTATGGTTTAAAGAAGAAGAAAGAGGGGCCGGGCGATAGCCCAGCGGGTAGGGCGTTTGCCTTTTACCGGCGGCCGGCCTGTGCCGGCCTGGGTTCGATTTCCGGCATCCCATACTGGTCCCCCCAAGCACCGCCAGGAGTAATTCCTGAGTGCAGAGCCAGGAGGAACCCCTGAGCATTGCCGGGTGTGACCCAAAAAGCAAAAAAAAAAAAAAGAGAGAGAGAGAGAAAAAAGAAAGAAGAACTTGTGGGTAAAGGAACACGTCTGAGTGAGGTGTGAAAACAGGCAGGGGAGCTGCCGGCTCCAGGGCCAGGATGTGAGCGTGGAGGTGGGGAGCTAAAAGCCGTTTCCATAATTGCGCTCCGGTTGGGCAGGCAGTCTCCGTTGGATTAGCCCCACCGTGAGACCACCTGATCGCACCTGTGATGGAAGGCGCTTAGCCTAGATCACCGCGTGAAGGCAGATGCGTTTCTCAAGGCCTTTCGTTGCGTGACTTACGGGCTGAGTGTGTGTCCGTATCCCAGGGCTCCCTCTCAATCATGTGTCGTCATAACGTGTTCTGTTCTCTGCTGCGGCTGTAAGACGTCTAAAAACATCGCGTGTTTTCCTGCTTATTTGAGCAGATCAAGCCAAGTACACAGAGCCACCCTTAGTCGGAGTTTCCTTGAGGCCTATTTCTGGCTGATAAAGAAACAGCCAACGCGTCCACGTGTGTGATTTTCGCTCCTCCCTCAGAAGCCCGCCTGCCTCTTCCGGGCAGATGGTACAAGTCTAGAATCACTTAGTACTCGATAATAGATGTTTGTGGATATGTCAGGAGGCCCATGAAATCTTATGGTTTCTCTCAAAATGGAAACCAATTTATATAGAACGTCTGAGCCCGAAATATCTTCCACGGGGTATATCCAGCCAAAGGGTAGACCTAGCCAAGAGAGCTAGAGCTAAATTAGTATTTGTTTTTCTTACTCCTAATGTGGTTGTTGATTTCTTATTTATCAAAGTGATGTCGTTTCTTCATTCTGCTAGAATTTTAAGCTGATTTTTTTGGAAACTCAAGTATTTCCAGACTTGATCTTCCAATGTCCACCTAACTGCCTCATGAATAAATGGTGTATTTCGGTACGTCAGTTGAACTTATGTTCTTTTACTTGAAATTCTTCTGGAACAGTAAAGGTTAAGGTGGAAAATGCTATTAAAGATTCCAGATCCTATTAAAAGTGATTCACCACTCAAGCGTCTCCCCCCCACACACCTCCCCCCGCCCCATCTCAAGTCAAATTGTCTTTAAGTATCCAGAGATAGTCACGGAGTTTATATATTCAGAGGAGATATAAATGCAACCAGACATTTCAAGGTAGTTAAGAAGTTAGACGTCAGAGCAGAGCAGGGGAAAGGAAGACCTTAAGGCCCGTGTAATTGTCGCCCTTTAGATTCTATCTCTCACTTGGGTCTCTATTCACCAGCATGTTCCAAGATGTCAGTGGGGTCCCACTGTGCCTGATGCCATTTTTTTGTTACTGGTTGGCATCAGGCACAGTGGGACCAATGAGTCGCGGGACCCCACTGACATCTCGGAACATGCTGGAGAATAGAAACCCAAAAAAATCAGATGGACTGGACATGTAATGCGATTTGGAGACAACCGCTGGACCAGAGCCGTTACCGACTGGATCCCACGGGATGTCAAAGATCACATGGCCGCCCACCTACAAGATGGTCAGACTTCCTTATCAAGACCTTGAAGGAGCGGTTTGAGGCTCTTCTTATTCCTGAAGCAACCAGATACCATTGGGCTACATTGGCACGTGATAGGGTCCAATGGAAATGTTACTGGCGCCGCTCAAGCAAATCGATGAATACTTGAGTTCAAGTGATCAAGTGAAGTAATCAAGTGCCTGGTTTGCCCAGGCCTGGAGGTGGCCGTGTTGATGGAGCTGGGGACAGTCCCTCTGGGGAGTGCAGGCGGAGCTGTGGCTACCCGTCGCCCAGAAGTCGCGAGAATCCCGCGAGCACAGGAAGGGAGCGGCCGTGGGAGTGAGAACCGGTGGAGTCAGTGTCTCCCGTCACTGGCCGTGGACAGTCGCCCGGCTCGGGGCTGGCCCCAGAGCCGGATGCTGGAGTAGAAGGTTCTGGATCCTGCAATCAAGAGCCTGGGAGAGGAACTGTTCCCCGGAGGCCGGAGGCGTCTGGTGGGAAGGATGTTTCCATTCTAACTGGTTCCTTTGGGCCTAGCGATCATCCGGCCGGGAGGGTGTTTTGCCTCACACACAGCCTACCTGGGTTCGATCCCGGCATCCCATATGGTCCCCCTAGGCACCACCAGGAGTAATTCCTGAGTGCAGAGCCAGGAGAAACCCCTGAGCATCACCGTGTGACCCAAAACTTCAGAAAAATAAATAACTGTGGTTCCATCACAGGCAGGCGTTTATGGAGTTGGGGGAGTCCCAAATCCCTACGGGCTAGCAGTCAGCCCTGAGCAGGGGAGTGTGAGCACCGAGAGAGCTTTGGGGGCCACGGCCCCCGGGTTTGCAGGGCCGTGGCTCTCTCCGTGGTCTGCACGGTGCTGGTGGTGGGCCTCGGGCAGAGGGTGGTGGTCTCTGGGGGTGGCTCTGGAGTCCAGGATGTTGGGTCCCAGGCTGGCATTGGGTACCAGAGTTGAGTTTCTTATATAGGAAAACAAGTCCCAAAATATATTCATCAATGATGGCAGGTTTGTTTTGGAGCCATACCTGGCAATGCTCAGGGCTTGCTCCTGGCTCTGTGCTCCAGGAATCGCTTCTGGCAGTACTCGGGGGGACCACAGGGGACGTGGGGGGATTGAAGCTGGGTCAGCAAGGGCCAGCCTGCAGCACTATGGCTCCGGCCCCCTCCTCCTCACCTCGTTCACTGCTGGTGGCCCGTAGGCTCAGTAAGGGGTGCCAGGGAGCCGCACCTTAGTTTTGATCCTTTCCCACTTACTTCCGTAATCGGTGCTACCTTTGTCGTTTCTCTTGAAACCCTGGAACTGCGATATGGGAAACACAAAAGAGTCTGGAAGCTTAGGGAGGTCGGGAAAGAGAGCCTCGTGCTTTTCCTCCCTCCGAGAGACCTGGTGGTCCTTAGTCCTGGCTGCTCCTCAGCGCCGAGACTGGCCTTCGTCAGCTGAGGCCGTTTTTATCTGACAGAGTGGGAGGGGAGGAGGCAGGGAGGCCTTGTTCGGACTTCCGCCGGTTTTGCAAGGTGAAGGCCAGGAACCAGGTCGCCCGAGCCAAGGGTGGCGTTGAGGAGTAAGGCTGCCCTGGGGACCGAGCCGTGCTCGTCACAGCTGAACCATCCACTCAGGGTCTTCACAGCCAGGCCCGAGGGAAGCCCGAAGCCCACTCCCCGGTGGCTCGTCTTTGGCGACCCTTATTGGCTCATTAATGAAGCGGGTTTCTCCCCCGCAGCCCAGAACGCAGCCGAGAGAACGGGCAGTTGCGACTTGGATTTCTTCCTGCTTTTTGTGTTGTGTTGTTTGAGGGCCACATCCGGCGATGCTCAGGGCTTACTCCCGGCTCTAGTCTCAGGAACTGCCTCTGGTGGTGCTCAGGAACCTTCTGGGATGCCGGGGATGGAGCCCAGGCCAGCCACGTGCAAGGCAAACGCCCCACCTGATCTACTGTCCCTTCCTCCCTGAATTTCTTCCTGGTTTTAAAAAAAGTCTGTCAACACCCGCAAAATACTGGGTCCTGCGTACACAGTCTCATCTTTCCTTCCCTGAAATTCACTTTAGGCAGAATTGAGAAAATGAGGCTCTCGTCTGGGAAAAACTCGGCAGAACCTTACCTGGCGCTGGTGAGACTTGCCTTACCGACATGTAGTTTTCCTCAAATGAAGCGTGGCTCTGCTAATTGGGCCCTTTGGTAGGTGTGAAGTCGAGAGGTGGCGGGGTGCCCTCCGCGTGCTCCCTTTCGAGACCCCCCAGTCCAGCTGTCATGGACTCTCTTAAGCCGTTTCCAGATTTCCCCGGGCGTTCAGCCACTTCCTCTCTGCGCGCCGCAAATCAGGTTTGGTTCTAATGATCTGTTTACGGCTCTCTCTTCCCCATTAAACTGTCAGTTCCAGGCTGTTATTCCTCGTGGGGAGGGCCCGGATCGCATTCCCTCTTGCTGTGCATGGCGACTCGGGTCCACCCCAGCTGGGACCTTTGGGGGGTTGCAGGGGCAGCTGCCCCGCTGGTCATCTTGTTAGCGCTCAGACTTCCTGGTCGCCTTCCGGAGCGTGTCCACAGGACTCCGCCGCTTCCTGGTCATCATTTCTCTCCTGGCAGCTACGGGCAGGGCTGCCGCGTGTGGTCAGGGAACAGATTAGTCTGACTTCAGATACGATCATTTTATAACGTGCCGTAATAAATATGCCCAGCCTGATCTGCCAGAAAAATAGGAATCTACCTTCTTAGGGGGTTATTAAAATTGTGCTGATGGTGCGAATAGTTGAAAGTATTATAAAACAGAAGATCGTATGGGGGACGGGGTGTTTCCAGATAATCTGCCTTCAGTTCCCCTTGAGATGCTTTGTTCATCTTCTGTGTGATGAAACGGCTCTGCCACATTTAGGGGAGTGCGCCGCCTGGCTTTCTTCAGAACTGGGGGTCATTTGTTGACTTTATTTTGACTGGCAGTGGGTTTTGCTCGCTCTCTTTGTGTGAGAACCGACTGTTGACTGAGGCCAGCGGACCCCCCGGCTTTGGGGCCGGGCTGGGAGGGCCTCTCTCGTCAGGGCTGCTGAAACATATGCAAACCTTCTGGCTCCGTCTCAGGCCCACGATAGAACGATTTTGTTTTCTCAACTCGAGCTGCTATTTTTTAATTTTTTGCTACAGCAGGCTCCTGTGCACGGAGATTTTTTCTGCACCAGCTGCTCCATGCTGGATTTCGTCACGAGACGACTCAGATAGAGTGCTCTGAACATTTTCGCGGCCTTCCTTCCGAGTTGTAAAGAGATTTTTGGCAGCGTGGTGAGTAAAAAGGGCTTGTCGAAGTCCTTGAAGAATCTCCGCAGGGAGAAGGGCGTGACCACGGGAGGGGTCGCTGCCCGGCTGCCAGAAATGTTGGCATGTAATTAAGCACTCATTATGTGGTCAGCCGCCATTCCAACGGCTTCTGTGGTTTTCTCTTCTTGATGCAGTTCTTGCAGAAAAAATCCTGTGAGTTTAAATTGTGCCTCTTCATTCTCCATATAAGGACATTGAAGCCAGAGAAACTGAGTCAGTTGCCTGTGGTCAGATCTTTTGGGCAGGGAGCTGGGGTTGATTCCAGTCACCTGACCCCAGAACGTGTTTGTTTTGCGGCCGGCACCAAGCAGAGTCACACAGCACACGTGTGCGGCGCATACACAGGCTGTACAGCTGAGGGCGTATGCCCGGCGCACACACAGGCTGTATAGCTGAGGGCATATGCCCTAGTACCCCGGGTCCCCCCTGAGCCTTGCTGTCGTGATGCGCTGGGTGGCCCAGGTCTCTGCAGATCCACGCCCTCCGTCCCTGCCTTTGAAGCTTTTCGCCGCTGGGGCCCGTTTTGGCAGCCAGTGCTTGTTGTGTGTGTGGGGGGGGATCTCTGCAACAGTTGTGTTGTCAGCGTGGCTGCATCCTGGCCAGGAGAACACCCCTCGTCAGCATCAGAGTCAGGTATGTGTGAGGGACCCGGCAGTGGTGAGTGTATGAGTGTGCGTGTGTGCGTGAGAAAGTGTGTGTGTGTGTGAGTGTGAGTCTTTTGAGTGTGTGTGTCTTGTAAAGGTGTGTATGAGTCTATGAGAGTGTATGAATCTGTGATTGTGTGTGTGTATGAGAGGTTTGTGTGAGTGAGTCTTTGAGAGGGTGAGTGTGTGTGTGTCTTGTGGTTGTGTGTATGGGTCTATAAGAGTTTGAGTGTGTGTGTGTGTGAGTCTATGTGTGTGAGTGTGCATGTGAATCTGTATGTGTGAGTTTGTGTGAGTGTATGAGAGTGTGTGTATGTGTTAGTGAGTGTGTGTGAGTCTATGTGTGTGAAAGAGTGTGTGTTTGTATGTGTGTGTGAGTCTTATGAGATTGTGTATGAGCCTTTGAGAGTGTATAAGTCTGATTGTGTGTGTGAGTCTGTATGTATGTGAGTATATGTGTGAGTCTGTATGTGTGAGAGTGTGTGTGTCTGTGAGTCTTATGAGAGTATGTATGAGTCTATGAGAGTGTATGAGTCTGTGAGTGTGTGTGCCTATATGTGTGAGTGTGTGAGTCTGTATGAGAGTGTGTGTATGTGAGTCTGTGTGAGAGTGTGTGTGTCTGTATTATAAGAGAGTGTGTATGTGTGAGTGTGTGTCTGTATGTATGAGAGAATGTGAGTCTGTGTGTGTGAGTCTCTTGAAAGTGTGTATGAATCTATGAGAGTGTTTGAGTCTGATTGTGTGAGTCTGTATGTGTGATGTGTGTGAGAGCGTGTGTGTGTGTGTGTGTGTGTGTGAGTCTGTGTGAGTGTGTGTGTGTGTGTGCATGAATGGTCAGGGTGCTGTTCTCCGTGATTCTCAGTCATGCTCGGTCCCTTCCTGGCTATTCCGCGCCGCGGCGTCCCTCCCCTAACTGCTCGGTGCCTCCGTTTCTGCAGTGTGAGCTGAACCCCGTGCTGTCAGGTTTCGGCAAGACGAAGTGTGATCGGGTGCTGGCGCGCTGATGAGCGAAGCCAGTCGGCTGTGGTCACCTTGCGACGCACAGCTCCAGGCCGAGAGCCTTCTTTCCACCTTGTTTATTCTTGCTCGAGCCGAGAGCCTTCTTTCCGCCTTGTTTATTTATTCTTGCTCATCTGTACCTGAGCAGCCCCGGCCATCCTTTGCCGCTCTCGGCCTGACAGGCCCGTGGGCCGGCGAGGGAGGCGCGCGGGAGCGGGGGTGTCACTAGGGCTCCAGCGTGCAGCGTTGGGGGCAGTTGTCCCAGCCCCTCCTCCTGCCTTTTTGTTGGCACTCGGGAATTACTCCTGGCAGTGCTCGGGGGACCATATGGGATGCTGGGGATCGAACCTCAGCCCGTCACAAGCCAGACAAACGCCCTCCCGCCACCCCATGCGCTCCGGCCCCTGGCCAAGGCTATCACATGTTAGTTTGCTGTGTTAGGGGCGGGACCCAGACCCCCCACGTGTGCAAGGCGTGCGCTCCCTGTGCCTTCCTGCCCTGCGTGTTGATTTTAGAATCTCAGAGACAACCCCAGGAACATCTTCAAAGGAGTTGCTGCAATCGGGTGGGCTGAGCCTTCCCCAGAGGCGCCTGTCTCCAGAACTGTGCTGCTTTCTGCCCGGTGCTGATGGCCAGTGTGCGGTCCCTGCCCAACTGATGGCCAGTGTGCGGTCCCTGCCCAACTGATGGCCAGTGTGCGGTCCCTGCCCAACTGATGGCCAGTGTGCGGTCCCTGCCCGGTACTGATGGCCAGTGTGCGGTCCCTGCCCAACTGATGGTCAGTGTGCGGTCCCCTGCCCAACTGATGGTCAGTGTGCGGTCCCTGCCTGGTGCTGATGGCCAGTGTGCGGTCCCTTCCGGTGCTGATGGTCAGTGTGCGGTCCCTGCCCGACTGATGGCCATTGTGTGGTCCCTGCCTGGTGCTGATGGTCAGTGTGCGGTCCCTGCCCGGTGCTGATGGCCATTGTGCGGTCCCTGCCCAACTAACTGATGGTCAGTGTGCAGTCCCTGCCCGACAGATGGCCAGTGTGTGGTCCCCTGCCTGGTACTGATGGTCAGTGTGCGGTCCCTGCCTGGTGCTGATGGCCAGTGTGCGGTCCCTGCCCGGTGCTGATGGCCAGTGTGCGGTCCCTGCCCGGTGCTGATGGCCATTGTCGCGGTCCCTGCCCGACAGATGGCCAGTGTGCGGTCCCCTGCCCGGTACTGATGGCCAGTGTGCGGTCCCTGCCCGGTGCTGATGGCCAGTGTGCGGTCCCTGCCCGACAGATGGCCAGTGTGCGGTCCCTGCCCGGTACTGATGGCCAGTGTGCGGTCCCTGCCCGACTGATGGCCAGTGTGTGGTCCCCTGCCGGTGCTGATGGCCATTGTGCAGTCCCTGCCCGGTGCTGATGGTCACTGTGCGGTCCCTGCCGGTGCTGATGGCCAGTGTGCGGTCCCTGCCCAACTGATGGCCAGTGTGCGGTCCCTGCCCGACAGATGGCCAGTGTGCTGTCCCTGCCTGGTGCTGATGGCCAGTGTGCGGTCCCCTGCCCGGTACTGATGGTCAGTGTGCGGTCCCTGCCCGACAGATGGCCAGTGTGCTGTCCCTGCCCGGTACTGATGGCCAGTGTGCGGTCCCTGCCCGACTGATGGCCAGTGTGCGGTCCCTGCCCGGTGCTGATGGCCATTGTGCAGTCCCTGCCCGGTACTGATGGTCAGTGTGCGGTCCCTGCCCGACTGATGGCCAGCGTGTGGTCCCTGCCCGGTGCTGATGGCCATTGTGCAGTCCCTGCCCGGTACTGATGGTCAGTGTGCGGTCCCTGCCCGACTGATGGCCAGTGTGTGGTCCCTGCCCGGTGCTGATGGCCATTGTGCAGTCCCTGCCCGGTACTGATGGTCAGTGTGCGGTCCCTGCCCGACTGATGGCCAGTGTGCGGTCCCTGCCTGGTGCTGATGGTCAGTGTGCGGTCCCTGCCTGGTGCTGATGGCCATTGTGCGGTCCCTGCCCAACTAACTGATGGTCAGTGTGCAGTCCCTGCCCAACTGATGGCCAGTGTGCGGTCCCTGCCCAGTGCTGATGGCCAGTGTGCGGTCCCCTGCCCGGTGCTGATGGCCATTGTGCGGTCCCTGCCCGACTGATGGCCAGTGTGCCGTCCCTGCAGCCCGCGCCTGCTCTGGCTGGAAGGCAGAATCCCAGCACAAGCCTCCCAGGGGGACCCAGCTGCTTCCAGCTCGGCTGCGGTGACAAGTTGGGGCGTGACGTCAGCCTGTGTCAGACTCGGCGTGGAGAGTGGCAGGCTGGCTGACAGCGCCAGGCGTCTCCCTCCCAGTGCCCGGGTCCCCAGAGCGCTCAGTGGCTGCCGCGCAGGACAGAGTTGGCCCTCATCCTTACCCGGAGCCCTTTGCCTGTAGAGGAACGTCTCTGTGAATCTGATTCGGATCAAGGCGGGGTGAGTAATTCTTGATACTTTTTTTTGTCTCAACATACAGCTCACAGCTGAGCCGCTGTCTTTTTTTATCCCTTCTCCCTGCTGATGACTCTGTGGAAAATGGTCCTTGTGGCCCCAGAGCCGGGGATATTGCCCAGTGCCAAGATTTGCCTCTGATGGATGGCGCTACAGCGGGAGTGCTAGTGCATTGCTGGAGAAATCATTCAGGTTCATGACTTGGGCATTTTACGATGTAGCGTCTCGGACGTGGCCTCATTCATTTTCTTCTTAACTTAAAGCTACATAAATGTCTCTTAGTTGCAAATGACCTTAAAGCCGAGGATTTTTATTTAAATTTTTATTTTTTGGTTTATCTCATTTGTTTTTTAACTTATCGAGCAGAGAACTTTGAGGGTTTCATTTCCTTGAAAAGAACTAAGTGAATAATTCTCAGAAGTTCCTATGGAGATGTTAACCATATTTATTGCTTAATGCTTTTGTTAAGCATCCTGTGAGTGCCTAGCCTAACTAACAATTATTTGCAACTGATATTTATTTAGTTCTGTAACTGTTTGGGGTCTCTCCTGTGATGTGATTCTCCGAGATGCGATTCAGGGAATTCTTAAGCTGAAATGTGAGCGCATTATAAAGGATGCAAATCATTAGTATTGCATTGAAATTTCCTTCAGTGCAATACCCTGGCATTGAAGGAAATTTAAATAGCTGCCCCTGTCCTTTGCCAGCCTAAGCAGTATCTTGAGATTTATTTCTTAACAGTATCCGTCTCTTTGAATTGCATCATGTGACGTATCGAGTTGTTTTGGAAGCGTTATGTTCTCTCAAGACCCAGGTTATAGTAGGGTTTCTTTTTTCTAATGTAGCTATTTTGTGTGTAACTTCATCCCTAATTTGAATGGACAAATGGCATTTCTGGTACAGAGGAAATCCCGGAAGCCTTCCGTTTGGCCGTTTCTGGAGCTGTCCTTCTCTTGCGGGGCTGCTAGCAGCCTTGTGATTTCAAGACCCTTCTCTTAAAGAGCAGGTTCTTCCTACTTTTTAAGGTCTTAATAAGCCTTAAATATTTCACTTCAGTTTTCTGAGTAGCTCGAGTAAGTCTTGCTCTACCTGTTTTTCTATGGCCAAGATATACTCAGAGGAAATAATCTTAATGGCGTGAATGTGCGTCGATGATCACTACCTCGAGTCATGGCTTGAGGCTGCAAACACAGATTTAGAAGCAGAGCCATCTGTGGAAACACGCTTTCCGGCGCCTTTAACACTTCAAGGCCCACAATTTCCCCTGAAATTGTCCAAAGCTAGAACTTTTAAGTATACAGAGAACACCGTGAATATTTTTTATCCCCTGTAAAAAGCTTTTCTTGAATGCACTTAAATATTTTAACCTGGTTTTAAGATGGCCTAAATGTTAAATTTCGCAATGTACTGTAATGACAAATCGAATTGTATTTCCTAAACATTTCAAACAAAGATGTCTTTGAGGCTGCCGTGACATCAGAGGTCATTGGCCCGTGATGTTAAAGTTCAAGTGAGTGAAGAAAAGTGACTGAGAAGCTCTTTGAATGCACAGGAAATCAGATGGGCGGAGCAGGGGGGAGGCCGGGCCGGGGGCGTGGGGGGTGCCCTGTAACGGGCAGGAAACTCTGGTCTTGGCGGTGGAGAAGCAAGTCCCTCCCTGTCTGCTCGCCGCTGGATAAGGTCTGCCTTGAGGAAGCATCGCCTCTCCCTGAAGGGAAAACTGTAACGGCGCTATTCCTCCCTTTCCGAAGCAGGGGCCGTGGGAGCCTTTTCCCAGGGCTTCCCAAGTGCTTCGATAATGAGGGCTGGCCCGTGCAGAGCCGGGCTTGGTATCGGAGCAGGAATGAGTGAGGAGGCAGGTTCAGGAATCCGAAGGACACTCGTCCTGACCTGACTGATGGATGGCGCGGCAGGAAACTGTCCCACCTGCCCCGCCATCGGCCCGGCCCCACCCGTCTGCCCGCTGTGCCCGGCCTGGGGCTCTGGGCTTACTGCGCACTTCCCGCTCCGACTCCATCCCATCAGGAGGTTTCTCGCGCTGCGGGTAATGATTTTGTTGGCTAAACTCCACCTGAACTAAGTAAGCACTTTTGGCGTCGCATAGCTGAATTGCTGTTTGGGCTTCATCCACTTGTTTTGGAATGTTACTGTGCACGGGTCCAAGCCGGGCTTGATCCCTGGCATCGCATGTGGTCCCCGGCCCTGCCAGACATGATCCCTGCGTGCGTGCAGAGACAGGGGGAAGCCCTGAGCACAGGGAGGAGAGATTCACCTACAGTAAATATTTAGATTTTTTGCAGGGTTGGGGCTGGAGTTTTGGTCACTCCTGGCAATGCTCAGGGACCATATGTGGTACCAGGGATGAGCCTGAACCATCTGCATACAAGGCACGTGCTCCACTGCCTGTACTATCTCTCTGACCCAAAGTTATTTTTTGTGTATTTATTTATTTATTTATTTATTTATTTGCCTTTTGGGTCACACCCGCGATGCTCAGGGGTTACTCCTGGCTCTGCACTCAGGAATTACTCCTGGTGGTGCTGGGGGACCATATGGGATGCCGGGGATCGAACCAGGCCAGCATGGGCCGGCCTAGTGCAAGGCAAACGCCCTACCCACTGGGCTATTGCTCAGCCCCCGTAAAGATAAAATTTTTAAAGTGTTATATGACTGTATGTAAAACAACATTGCATAGGGGCCGAAGAGATAGTACAGTGGGCAGGGCATTTGCCTTGCACCTACTGCTGGTGTGGCCCAAAAACGAAAACAAAGAGAATGCTTAATTTCAATTTTTTTCTAATTTGTTTGCTTCCTTCCCAGTGGATGTAGTCAGCTTCCATTTAATGGGTGTTATGTAAAAACATTACTAATGAGCATTCATCAGGGTATAATAAAGTTGTCTGAATTAATGAAATTCTAGCTATATATATTTTTAATGCCACATAATTGCTTTTAAATGCCAAAAATATTTCTGACTACTGACATGTTTCTGAGTTGGTGTTCCGCTTAATTTTATTATAAAAGTCATCCAAGTCTTTAAAAATAAGTAATATTCTTATACAGGTGATTTTAATTTTTCAAATATGCATATTTCTGAAACCACTAAAATATTCCCTGGGTTCATTTTTATTGTGTGTTTTTAGAAGTACATTTTGTATAGTAGTTTGCAGTATTTAAAGTAGTTAAAGCTTAAGGAAAGCATTTAAATATTAATCTTATTTTTATTAACTTGGTGAGGGGTTCTGGCTACATCTGGCGGTGCTTAGGAGTTACTCCTGGCTCTGTGCTCAGGGATCACTTGTGACAGGCTCAGGGGACTATATGGGGTGCCAGGGATTAAACCCAGGTCAGCCAAATGCAAGAAAAGTGCTCTCCCGGCCACACTGTCTCTCCAGCGAGAGCCCTCCCGGCCACACTGTCTCTCCAGCGAGGCGTCTCCCCGCCACACTGTCTCTCCAGCCGGAGTGCCCTCCCCGCCACACTGTCTCTGCGGTGAGCACCCTTGCTGCCTCACTGTCTCTCCAGCTAGCGCCCTCCCCACCACACTGTCTCTCCAGCGGCGTCTCCCGCCACACTGTCTCTGCAGCAAGCACCCTCGCCGCCTCACTGTCTCTCCAGCGAGCGCCCTCCCGCCACACTGTCTCTCCAGCGAGCGTCTCCCGCCACACTGTCTCTCAAGTGAGCACCCTCCCGCCACACTGTCTCTGCAGCAAGCGCCCTCCTGGCCACACTGTCTCTCCAGCAGGTGCCCTCCCTGCCACACTGTCTCTCCAGCGAGTGCCCTCCCGCCACACTGTCTCTCCAGCAGGTGCCCTCCCTGCCACACTGTCTCTCTCAGCCCCGTTTTCATTACCTTCTAGTAATTGCCCTGTGTGTTGCTGGAAATCAAAGTCGGACCTCGCAGTAGCAGAGCCTTTGCTCTATGGCGGTGGGTATCTCCAGGCCAAACTTTAGATCGGCTTGTCAGCTCCTTTATTAATGACTGTTTTTTAAAGTAAGGGAATGATCCAACTTTATTTCACACAAGAGTTCTGACTCGGCGTATTCAAGTTTAGCCAGGACTTAGTGCAGCCTGAGACCCAGGAGGATGCCTCCAGGTCCCTTTGCGGTGGCGGGGATGGAAAGTCTTGTTTTGGTTCTGTTCCACCTTATAGAA
The DNA here is from genome assembly GCA_021461705.1 of Cryptotis parvus. Classification (NCBI taxonomy): domain Eukaryota; kingdom Metazoa; phylum Chordata; class Mammalia; order Eulipotyphla; family Soricidae; genus Cryptotis; species Cryptotis parvus. The sequence continues at coordinate 16,915 of JAJIBD010033964.1, forward strand.
GTTGAGACTTGGTTTGGAGGATGGAATGGATGGAGAGATCCTGGCTAGCGTGGAGGCGGTTAGGGTGCTCTTCACGGTCTTGGCGCAGAAACAAACCGTGGTGGCCTTGATGTATGGCAAAAGGAGCCATCTTTGTCCATTGCTGGTCCAGCTGTCTTGCTCTGTGGAAAGCAGCTTGGAAATGCCCTCAGAATACTATGAGTGGAGCTTCTGAGTGGCCGGTGAGTCAGCGTCTGGGTTTGTACTCCAAGAACCCCAGGTTTATTTCAGAAAAGACAGATAGCTCGCACTCCGTGCACAGTAGCCAAGATCTGGAAACAACCCAGATGAATGGCTAGAGAAACGGTGGTGTTGTCTACACAGCGGGTGCGGTGGTGTTGTCTACACAGTGGGTCCTATTCATCTGGTCATCCCTCATTTCACCCCTGCGATGGAACTGGAGGGTTATTGGCTGCGTGAAGTCCATCAGGATAGAGGCCAGGTCCCAGAGGCGATGTCTCGTGTGCCGTCAGCAGCAGAGGTGCTGACAGGTGACTTGGTCACAGAGCCGGAGTCCCTCACTCTCCAGAGTTTGCTAAGGGGGTGGAGAGTGGGGAAGCCCTGGGGTCACCGGGAAGGGGCGCTGTCACTCTCGTGGGGTGACTTTACCGAAATACAGTTAGTAGCCTATTGCAAAGTGCCTGCCTTTTGTAAATAATGAAATTAAGCCATGTGTAAAATAGAATTATACAATACAGATATATAAAATTTCTTTTTTTTTGTAAGACTGGCGTGTACGTGTCTGAGCTTAAGAAGTGGTGGCGATGTCATGGCCGTCTCTCCTTTCTCGTAGGGTGATGTCTGTGTGACAGCCAGGAAATGTCACGAATTCTTGAATGCCAGGCAGAAAATTGCTTCTTAGACGGCGTGCACTCCGGCATTATCTTTCAGTCTTACCCATAAAGTGCCCTTTCACCTTCCCATTTAAAAGCTTCTTATAAATCAGTCAAATGACCTTACCAGTGAAAGAATTGTCTAAATTTATTTTAGGCGTTTTTTTGCTAATACTGTGATTAACCAAGTCCTTTAAAATGTACCTTTGACATAACACTCAGAATGGATAAGTGTTATTAATGTGACAAGTACATTTAGCAACGTAGCTAGAATGGTGTTAATTGAATTGTGCTTGTGTTACTTCTAATATCATTTTAAAACGTATTAAAAAGTGTTTGTTTTGTCTAAAGATTATAAATGCGGGTGTTGCCTTTTTCAGAAACTAACTTAGACACTAGCTGGAAATTATCCCCACGGAAACTGGGGATATTCAGATGTGGAGCCTCATTTTGAACTTTTGATAGATTTTTTTTTTTTCACTGTTCCTAGTCTCAAATCTTTCAAGCTTTTTGGGAAGTATTACATCACACTCTTCTTTTTCCTCTGGGGAAAAGCAAGATGTTCGCTTCCAATCGTCTGTTTCTATAAAAGCTGTGCCCTCGCGATTGTTCCCGCGACTGCCGGGCCCTTGGAGCAGGGGCCGGTGACACAGGAGCCAGTGCGCTCCAGGAAGTCACAGCCGGGAAGAGGAGATGGAAGAGGCCGCAGGGTTCGTGGTTAACTCGGGTTGTGGAGGATCTCAACAGCACCGCGAGCTGCAGGTTAGGCAGGGCCTTGGCCGAGGACGTGTAGGGGTGGACGGAGGAGAAAGCGTGAGGGGGCCGGAGGCGCTAGCCCAGCGGGTAGGGCGTTTGCCTTTCACGCCCAGCCGGCCCATGCCGGCCCGGGTTCGATCCGCGGCATCCCATATGGTCCCCGAGCACCGCCAGGAGTAATTCCTGAGTGCAGAGCCAGGAGTAACCCCTGAGCATTGCCGGGTGTGACCCAAAAAGCAAAAAAAAAAAAAAAAAAAGAAAGAAAGAAAGAAAGCCGAGCGTGAGCGGGCCTGCAGGGTTTGGGCCCGGGAGCGTGAGGTGCTGGGAGAGTGTGGGCCTGGCCGAAGGGGCTGGCACGGACCCTCATAGTGTGGACCAGGGGGCTTGATCTGAAAAGGGCAGAGGGTGTGTCCAGGCCGGGGCGCCTCACTCGCCTGACCCCAGTCCCTGGGGACTGTGTCAGCTCCGTGGGTGCAGTGATCCTCTGTGTCTCCTCCCAGGAGCTGTGCGGGGCCCGTTGTGGGTTCCCAACCGGGCAGGTGGGGCCGGCCCTGGGAATCACGTCCAGTGATGACTGCAGTTTACGACTGGGCAGGAGGGTCGTGGAGGCCCCTCTGCCCCCCAGAGCCGCTTTCTTTTCCCGCTGAGATGCTCCACTTTCCAGATGATGAGGAAGGGTAGAGACAAAGGTTAAGACCCCTGGAGAGTCCGCTGGCGTTGAGGTCCGCAGCTGCGGAAGCCGTCAGCCGTTCTGAGTTAAGGGCGAGCCGCCTCAGACCCAGGTGTGGAGAGGAAGCCGCGCTCCTGCAGAGGCGGGGAAGTGCGTCTCTTAACTTGCTAGCTCAGTGGTTATTTTGGCACGTGGCTGGAGCTCAGGCATCCCATTTCTCCCCGGAAAACCCAGGGACTTGCAGTATTTTTCTTTTGTACTTCAAACGTTGCCTTTAGTTGTAGGCACAATAGTCAGTGCCAGCATATTTTCAGTTTAAAAAATAAATCGCGCCTCACCCTCATTACGGCAGTCAGATTTTTTTCCTTTTGTTCATGAGAGTGAAAATAAATTTGAATTGTTCTCCGTATAAAACATTAATGCCTTTTACATCTCGCATGTTAAAAAAATGGCTTTTCGACTGCCATACAACCATTTGATTAGTAACTGAATCACTGCTACAAACGCTTTTAAAACCTTCCTCGAGACGGAGCCTCTAAGTGATGAAGCGTTATGGTGTCTGTTGGTAAGACAAGCAGGCGAGGGCTGTGGAGTGGGGAGAGCCGGGCTGAGCGCGAGGCGTGCGGTGCTCGCCAAGCGGCTCCCGAGGACCTGCTGAGCGCTCAGTGCTGCCCCTTTGCGTGCTCTCCCCTGCAGAACAGGGCCACGTTCGGGTGGTACCACGTTTCCTCGTTGCTCCTGCTTTGCTGTCGTCTGTGTTGGTCTGTTGGGGCTGGGCCAGTGGGAAAGTCCACATGCTAAACCCACACATGCTAATCCCACACATGCTAATCCCACACATGCTAATCCCACACATGCTAATCCCACACATGCTAATCCCACACATGCTAATCCCACACATGCTAATCCCGCACATGCTAATCCCGCATGCTAAGCCCTATGCTAATCCCAACACATGCTAAGCCCGCACATGCTAAGCCCGCACATGCTAAGCCCGCACATGCTAAGCCCGCACATGCTAAGCCCGCACATGCTAAACCCGCACATGCTAATCCCGCACATGCTAATCCCGCACATGCTAATCCCGCACATGCTAATCCCACACATGCTAATCCCACACATGCTAATCCCACATGCTAATCCTGCTGGCCTAGGAGCAGGGCTGCCAGCACCGGGAGATCCTGTTTTCCTCTTCCACTGAATCACGTGCTCCTTCCTTTCCCATACGAGAAGCACGTGACTCCTAGTAACTCACGCGGTGAGTGTGTGTGTGTGTGTGCCCGCGTTCGCTCAGTCGCTAAATTGTCCACCCCTGTTGCCACAGTTGCACATGCCTTACCTCCTGTTCATACTGATTATTGCCAATATACATACTAGTGGCAATTTATCCCATTTTTAAGAAGAATAGAGCCTGTGTGAAGTGAGTCAGAGGAAGAGGGACAGGCGTAGAATGACCGCACTTGTTTGTGGGATGTTGAAAAAACAACAACATAATATGGGACTAATACCCAAAGATGCTAGAGGCCAGGGCTAGGAGGACCAGTCCACGGTTGAAAGATTGCCACGGGGCGGGGGCGGAGCAATAGCACGGCGGGGGAGGGTGTTTGCCTTGAACGCAGCCAACCGGCCTTCAGTCCCCAGCACCCCATATGGTCCCCGAGCACAGCCAGGAGTAGTTGCTGAGTGCAGAGCCAAGAGTAACCCCTGAGCATTGCCAGGTGTGATTTCCCCCCAAAAGGAAAGAAAGATTGCCAATGGTTGGGACAGGGTGTGGGGGGAGGGCCGTTAGGACAGAGAAGTGACCGCTATGACAGTGATAGTTGGAAATGGTCACTCCGGACAAGAACTGAGTGCTGAGAGGAGAGTAACGGGACGTGCATGATAACCTCTCGGTCCGGATATTCCCAGCAGTAGTGCCTTAAGAGACAGACATGGGGCAGAGCTGCTACGGCTCTCACTGTACCCAGCCACTCATGAGGTGCCCAGGAGGGATGGCAGGTTCTAGCCCTGGCCCGCCACCCCAGCAGAGCCTCACGACAAGCCAGACAATGGCCCACCCATGAGGGCCTCCATTTTCCACATCCAGACTTCCCCCTCATCAGAACTCCACCCAGCAGACCAGCCTATCACAGCCTGACTCACGCGGCCGCTGCGGCCGCAGTTCATCAATAAGTGCTGGATTTTGAGATGATTACAAGAGTATGCTACCCCCGCGGCAGAGCCTGGCAAGCTACCCGTGTTTTATTTGATATGCCAGATACCAGTAACAATTATAGACCTCATTCCCGTGACCTGATGGAATGGTTTGAGGCTCCTTATGTTCCTGGAGCAAGCAGGTGCCCTTGGGCTCTACTTGCATGAGACAGGTCATATGGAGATGTTACTGGTGCCCACTGCAGCAAATCGATGATGAACGGGAAGACAGTGATACAGTGCCTTAAAGAGAGAGAAAGAGGGAGAGGTGCCTGCCATAGAGGCAGGTGGAGGGATGGGGGAAGCTAGAGGGATTGGTGGTGGGAATTGTGCACTGGTGAAGGGATGGGTGTTGGCGTATTGTTGACTGAAACCCACTTATGAACAGCTTTGGGTATCTCATGATACCATAAAACAGTGGAGGTGGTGGGCGGAGCCATAGGAGGGTATTGTGCCTTGCCTGCGGCTGACCAGTGTAGTCAATCCCGGCATCCCATATAGTGCCCTGAGCACCACCAGGAGTGATTCCGAGTGCAGAGCCAGGAGAAACCCTGACATCACCAGGTGTGGCCCAGAAAAATCACCCTCTCCCAAAAGAGATGAAATGGGTTTCTTCAGTTTACTGACATTTTACCGTTTACTGAAAGTCTTAAACATCATGTTGGCCAACATCTTGTACCACCCGGCTCCCTTTCTCAAGACGTTCATTAAAGACATCCTTTCTGGGGTTTGTATTTGCACCGTGTGTTTGTGTGTCTGCTTAGCACACGTGTGTGTGCAGGGGCGGGAGGCACCGTATAAAGAGCATCTCAGCCTCCTGTCCACATGCCCCTGCTGAGGGCTCTCGGGACATGCGCATGCACACAGGCTCTGCCCCTGCCCAGCCACAGAACACAGCTGCCCCCTCTTTCTTTCTCTCTCTTCTCTCTCCTCTCCACCTCTCCTCTCTCCTCTCTCCCCTCTCTCCTCTCTTCTCTCTCCCCTCTCTTCTCTCTTCTCTCTCTCCCCTCTCTTCTCTCTCCTCTTTCTCTCTCCCCTCTCCCATTCTTTCTCTTTTTCCCTCTCTTCTCTCTTCCTCTCCCCTTCTTTTCCTCCTCTCTCTCTTTCTTCTCTTTCCACCCTCTTCTCTCCTCTCTCTCCCCTCTCTTTCTCCCCTCTCTCCTTTCTCGTCTCTTCTCTCTCTCCCCTCTCTCCTCTCTCCTTTCTCCTCTCTCCTCTCTCTTCACTCTCCCCCTCTCTTCTCTTCTCTCTCTTCTCTCTCTCCCCCTCTCTCCTCTCTCCTTTCTCTTCTCTTCTCTCTCTTCACTCTCCCCTCTCTCTCCTCTCTCCCCCTCTCCTCTCTTCTCTCTCTTTCTCTCCTCTGTCCCCCCCTCTCCTCTCTCTTCTCTCTCTCTTTCTCTCTCTCTCTCTCTCTCTCTCTCAGCTGTGTGCATCATCCCCTTCTCTTCTCCCCTCCAGGAGGGACCAGAGGCTGCTGCCCACCTAGAGGGCGGGCCTCGCCCAGGCTTTCAGGCTCAGGCACTACCAGGGGTTTCACTGCTGAGTATATGGAGATGTGAGCATCAGGGAAAAAAGCAGGGGCTGGGGGCTGGAGCAGTAGCACAGCGGGAGGGCACTTGCCTTGCACATGGCTGATTGGGGTTCAATCCCAGCACCCCACATGGTCCCCCAAGCACCACCAGGTGTGGCCCAGAAACAAACAGACCAAAAAGAAGCGGGGGCTAATTTAGTCCGCAGTAGGCACAACATTTTAAATATTTTATTTATGTAATTTGATGGCAGTACATACCATTTTATACACACGCTGATTTATTCATCTTAAGAGCCTTTAAAACCAAATTATTATTGAATGAAATAGTTCCACGGAGGCTTTAAATAAGCAACTCTTTCATTTGATCTTCTAGTTACAGCAATTGATTATATGTCTGGTGATAAATAGTGAACGAGGCAATGCCAGGAACAAGCGGTCCGTGCTGCTGTTTGTCAGTTTCTGGATAATCCTGAAAATGGCCATCACTTGCCCGGCTCCGGCCGCAGCACGGCGGGACGCTCAGAGCAGTCGCTGGGTCCGACCCTTTTTCTCCAGTCCTCAACACCCAGGCAGAGCTGAGCTTTTTCCGAATGCGCTTAGGGTTTCAGAACCTTCACCTTTTCTGGCACAAAACCAGATCTTCCCGGGAACCTTGGGGTCTTGTGGACCCCCGGCCCCGGGGTCAGCCCTCACCTGCCGAGCCAGGCCGCTGCCCTGCTTGGCTGGTCCGACCTGGGCTGGTTCAGTGGTTTAAATCAAGTGCCGATGCTCCTATACAAACCATTCTTTGAAATTTAGAAATATCTTCAACGTTTCCATGTACCAATGCTGTGAGGGGTTGAAGTCCGCCGGGCAGTTGGAGGTTGCCACATTTAAGCAGTTAATATTTGGGTGTGTCACGCTTTGACATTTATTTTCATTTGTTCCTGAGGAGCTGGTTAGAAAACATCATACTGCGTCTCTGCGTGATCGTGGGTAGGACGTGGCTGTTTTGTTTCTGATTGTCTGTAAAATTTCATTTGTCATCACTTACATTTTTCAGAAACTTTCAGTAATCTTGAATGACTATGAAATACTTCATTTTGCAGCTGGGAATGTAACGATTTATAAAGTACTTTCTGGGAGCCGGAGCCATAGCACAGTGGGTAGAGTGTTTGCCTTGCAGACAGCTGATCCGGGTTCGATCCCCAGCATCCCGTATGGTCCCCTGAACTCCACCAGGAGTAGCTCCTGAGCGTCACTGGGTGTGACCCCAAAAGCAAAAAGAAAAGAAAAGGAAGGAAGGAAATATTTTCTGTTTTGGCTTTAGTAAGCGAGAGTTAGGTTCTGGGGTAGGGTAGAAACCAGGGCCAGTGAACGCACCCGAGAGGACGCGTTTGTGTCCCCCGCTTACACTGGCACAAAGCGTGAGTGAGGCTATTCTTCCTGAGCAGAGCCAGGAGCACAGCGTTGAACAAAGTGTGTGGCTGACCCGGGCCTCACCCCTCGTCCCAGTGGTCCCAGGACCACCAAGTGGGAGTGACCCCGTGCTGTAAACTGACTCGCAGCGCCTGGGCCCCCTGTTGCTGCGGCCCCAAACATGAGAGAGCCATAGCGAGGGGAGGAGGAAACAAAGGAGGTTGATTCTCTTCGTCCTTAAAGATCTCTATATAGTGGGGCCAGAGAGGGGGTCCAGCAGTGAGATGCGAGGCCACCTGGCTTCTGTCCTCTTGTCACAAATGGTCCCCCAAGCTCCACCAGGTGTGACCCCTGAAGCAAGAACCAGGGAGTAAGTTCTAATTCTCTGTGGCCCAAATAAACAACAACAAAAAGATAAGCAGTAACAAGACTTTTTGCGTGAAAGTGCCCTTGTGGCTTTTACATGAATTTTCATGTCAATTCACTTGGTCATAATGCAAGTAAAAGAAAATACCATGTTGATAATAAACCCTAAATGTCTGTAGGCAAGCCACAATGTGTGTGTTAGAGAGAGAGAGAGATACAGAAACAGAGGAGAGAGAGAGAGAGAGAGAGAGAGGAGAGAGGAGAGAGAGATACAGAGAGAGAGCAGAGAGAGAGAGAGAAGTACCTGCTGCAGAGGCAGGCTGGGGGTGGAGGGAGGGAATGAGGGGTCATTGGTGGTGGGAATGGGCACTGGTGGAGGGCCGGGTGCTGGAACACTGTATGACTGAGATCCAATTATGAACATCTTTGTAATTGCATATCTCACAGTGGTATAATCATAAACAAAAGTAAAAAGAAAATGCCATGTTGAATTCTTGGAAGAACACATAGTATCTTTCAGATTTGTTTTTGGTCATGGTCTCTTTGTTTTGTTTCGTGTTTGAATTACTCCTGGCAGGGCTCAGACCATCCCAGGTCACCATGGGCAAGGCAGTCACCCTCTACATTGTTCTGTCTTCCAGTTCCTGGTCGTGGTCTCTTAAGTAAGATCAAATCCCAAGGTTTGGGGGCCCAAATCTGGCAGTGTCCCAGGACCGCTCAGAGCCAGCTTGATCAAACACCACCCAGCCCGGCTCCCACACAGTAGAGCATGTGCTCAGCCCATTAAACCCTGAACCCAAATCCACAATTGGGGGTTTGGAGGTCACACCCAGCGGTGCTCAAGGGTTTCTCCTGGCTCTGCACTCCAGGAATTCATTCTGGCGTGCTCGGGGGGACCATATGAGATGCCGAGGATCGACCCAAGGTTGGGCGCATACAAGGCAAACGCCCTCCCCACTGTACTATCGCTCCAGTCCCAAAGCCACAATTTTCTATTAGGCTACTTATATTGAAACACCCGAACTTAAGAGTAGCTAAACTAGGGGAAATGTCTGTTTAAATCCTTCTCACTTAGAGGCTGTGTCTGGCCTTCACTGCTGTCACTCTTTGCCTCCCACAGCTCCGTGCGCCTCTGACCTTGTCAGACCGGTCCAATGTCATGTTCAGGAGGTCCCACAGTCCCCTCTCGCCCCGCTCTGCAGAAGCGTGTTGTAGTATTTGGGGCCGTGCAGACCGCTGGACCTTGTGCCTGTTTCCTGGCTTCAGTGCTGATTTTACTGAGAGGAGTTTGTGTCCCTCTGGAGTTCGCTCCTATTAGCCCCAAGGAGAGGGTTTGGGAGAAAGCTCGCTCCGTTCCTGCATGACCAGTGTCTAACTTCGGTCGGGTCGTGACTGCCCTCCTTCCAGTGTTTCAGTGAAACACCAGAGTGTGTCCACAGCCATGCGTTGTTGCATTAAGTGCTGCAGTGTTGCACACTACCTCTGGAGACTGCGTTTTCTTACTCTGTTCATCCGTTTATTGCTAATTGTTTACACTCATATCTGACATGAGACCCTAAGTTTCTGTTTCGTCGTGATGACCTCTCAGTATCTGCAAACCATCGTGCCCAATGGGGTGGGGAGAGAGAGAGAGAAGGAAAGTGTCGCGCAGAGACAGGCTGGGAGGTGGGGAGTGCGGCAGGAGGGGAAAGGGGCACTTTGGTGGTGGGAAGCGCGCACTGGTGCAGGGATGGGGTAGGAACCGCGTGTGACTGAAGCCCGATGAACTGTGTGGCGGTGACTCAGTAGAATAAGTTTTTTTATTAATATTTTATTATACCACCGTGAGATATACGATTACAGAGATGTTCATGTTTGGGTTTTGGGTTTTGGTCATACAGTGTTCCAGCACACATCTCTCCACCAGTGCCCATCTCCCACCACCAATGTCCCCGATTCCCTTCCCCCTCCTTTAATCTGCCTCTATGGCAGGTTCTCTATTTTATTTTTTTTTCCACCTTTTTCTCCTTTTTTTTAATTGAAAGATGCTCATGTAGAGTCCCGGCTCCACAGGGCTCCAACATGCACCCTCCACCCGAACCCATCACCCATCACCAACGTCCCGTCTCCCTCCCCCTCCCGAATCCCAACCACCCGGCCGGGCTCTACATGTCATCTCCTTCCTCTGTATATCTCCTCCCAGCAAACCCTCCTGCTGTTCTCGGAATGCAGTGTACCAAAAACACATCATTGTTTCACCACCCCTAGTGGCCCAGCGCAGCCATTTGCCGCTGCCGACCTGGGCTCAAACTGGTTTTGCTGGTCCTCTGGTTGTGGGGCATTTTCCCAGCGTCCGGACAACGAAAATGGTGGCTAGTGTGATGGACGAGTCCCATCCAGCTGCTTCCAGGACCCCGGAGGCGGCGGGCCCACTCCCAAAGCCCATCTGCCCTCCCGGGGTTCCATGGTCAGCAGAGGCCCGGCGCGAGCCAGGCTCCCGCCTCCCGAGCCGCTCTGGGAGACTCTGGATGCCGGCCCGCCCGGCAGCTCCTGGCGGGGAAACCAGGCGCGACACGATGGAAGGGGAAGGGGGTGACCACGCCTCCATCTGACGACTTCCCAGTGCTTCCCGCCTCTTGGAGCCGCCCACCTGGGCTCGAACTGGTTTTGCTGGTCCTCTGGTTGTGGGGCATTTTCCCAGCGTCCGGACAAGCGAAAATGGTGGCTAGTGTGATGGACCGAGTCCCATCCGGCTGCTTCTGGGACCCCCGGAGGCTACGGGGCCCACTCCCAAAGCCCATCTGCCCTCCTCGGGGTTCCATGGTCAGCAGAGGCCCGGCGCGAGCCAGCCTCCCGCCTCCCGAGGCGTCTGCTGAGACTCTCAGTAGAATAAGTTTTTTAAAAAATGTTTCTGTTTTGTACTTTTTATTTCTTTATCTATTTATTTTATTTTGCTTTTTTGGGGGTCACACCCAGCAATGCTCAGGGGTTTCTCCTGTCTCTGCACTCAGGAATTATTCCTGGCGATGCTCGGGGTACCACATGGGATGCCGGGGATCGAACCCAGGCTGACACAGGCCGCCGCGTGCAAGGCAAACACCCTACCTGCTGGACTATCACTCCGGCCCCTGTTTTGTACTTTATAAAATCAGCAGGTGAGACAGTCACTTACTGGACTGTGTATCACTTGTATCACTTGTATCACTGGTCTTCCCATTGTTCATCGATTTGCTCGAGTGGGCACCAGTAATATCTCCATACGTCCTGTCTCATGCTAGTGTAGCCCAAAGGGCATCTGTTCGCTACAGGAACACGAAGAGCCTCAAACTATTCATTCAGGTCATGGGAATGAGGTCTATAATTGTTACTGGGTTTTGGCATATCAGATACCACATGGGTAGCTTGCCAGGCTCTGCCGTGCGGTGGTATACTCTCAGTAGTAGGCTCTCATCTCGTGCATTTACAGATGAACGCCTAGCGGGAGAGATCAGCTTCTCTTGGGTGGAGCTCTGGCGAGTTGTAGAGTCCAGATGTTGAAAATGGTGACCCTCCTGGTGTGGGCATTCCTCTGGCTTCTTGTGAGGCTCTCTTGGGATGGTGGACCAGGACTCGAACCCACTTTCCCCTCCTAGACACCTCATGATCAACTGAGCACAGGGAGAGCTGGTAGCAGCTTTGCCCCGTGTATCTGAATCACGGGGTCTTCCCAAAAATACTACTCCAAGTAAGAAGTTTTGACGGAGAGATAGTACAGTGAGGAGGGCATTTGCCTTGCAGGCAGCCAACTCTGATTCCGGCATCCCATATGGTTCTCCCGTAAGTACCGCCAGGGGTAATTTCTGAGTGCAGGGCCAGGATTAACCTCTGAACAAGAGTGTGACGCGTAGTTGTGGGACTTTGGCAATACTGAACACTTACAGTGTTTGCTTTTTAATTTGTTTAATATTAAGAAATAAACATTAAGACTTCTTTTTTTTTTCTTTTCCCAAATTTTATTACAACACTTTTAGACATACAATTGCAAGATGCTCATGTAGACTTTTGGTTCTACAGTGTTCCAACACCCATCCCCTCCACCCGAACCCATCTCCCATCACCAATGTCCCCGCCTCCCTCCCCCTCCCACACTTCAACTACTTGGCGGGTTCTGTATGTCTTTTCTCTCCTCTCTATCTCTATCTCTCCCTCCCACCAAACTTTCCCTGCACATCATAGAATGCAGTACATTAAAGGACATAACTGTTTCCACTACTTTGATGGACCACGCTACCAGCGTCCAGACAGTGAAGGTGGTGGCTAGTGTGGTGGGCAAGTCTCATCCGGCTGCTTTCGGGACCCCCAGAAGTGATGGGCCCACTCCCAAAACCCATCTGTCCTCCTGGGAGCCCCATGGTCAGCTGAGCCTGGGGAAAGCCGAGTTCCTGGTTCCCCAGCCGCGTTTGAGACTGCATGCTATGGCTGGTCACCTCAGGGATGCTCCTGGGGCGGGGCCACCAGGCTCGACAGAGTGGAGGGGGAAGGGCCGACCCCTGACTCCATCTGACGAATTCCCAGTGATTCCGCTTCTGGGAGCTTCCTGCCTGGGCTCGAACTGGTTTTGCTGTTAATTGGTCGTGAGGTAGTATCCCAGCATCCGGACAGCGAAGGTGGTGGCTAGTGTGGTGGGGCGAGTCTCATCCGGCTGCTTCGGGCCCCCAGAGGTGATGGACCCACTCCCAAACCCCGTCTGTCCTCCTGGGAGCCCCATGGTCAGCTGGGCCCGGGGAAGCGGAGTTCCTGGTTCCCCAGCTGCGTTTGAGACTGCATGCTATGGCTGGTCCTAAACATTAAGACTTCTTAAATGTTTCTCGGTGATGAAAATGAATTTCCTAAGGTCAGGCCTATAACGACGGTATCCCATGAACTGCTTTACGCTGTGACATGTGACCTAATTTTTAAAACTCTGATTCGTGTTTAGACAGATAGTACTGTGGGTAGGGTACTTAACTGTCCTGGGCTTGCTCCCGGCGTCCCATATGGTCCCCTGAACACCACCATTAGTGATTCCTGAGTGCAGAGCCAGGAGTAGCCCAGGAGCATGGGCAGGTGTGACCCCAAAACAGAGCCGCTATAAGGTGCGGTGAGTGTTTTCAGTCCCTCAAGGCACAGCGTCCTCTCCGGCATGTGACCTCAGAGGATTTCCTCTTCCTCTGTCATTTCAAGGAGACAGTGAAAGACAGTCTCACCCAACCCTCAAAGAAACTGTTTCCTTGGCAAAAGTCCTTCCTTTAATGTGAAGCAAAAGGTTTTTCCACTGAGCATGACAATTAGGTGGTGGTTGTGCCTCAGGTTTCTCTTTCCCGTCAGATGCCTTTCTTTTTTTGCTTTTTTGGGTCACACCCAGCAATGCTTAGGGGTTTCTCCTGGCTCTACACTCAGGAATTACTCCTGGCGATGCTCGGGGGGCCTTATGGGATGCCGGGGATCAGCGTGGTGGGCACGGGCTGCCGCGTGCAAGGCAAATGCCCTACCCACTGGGCTATCGCTCCCGCCCCTGGCGACCATTTCTTATTGGAGTGTAGACTTGGCGTAAATTCCTTAGGTTCTTCACTTGCAGTGGTTTGTTTTTCTTGCTTCCTTTGGCTACGGAGTCAGTTCCGTCCTGTGTGAGACAGCTCTCCGAAAAGAAGTGCCTTAAAGCGTTTTCTTCAGGCCCGGGGAGCTAAGCCGTAGAGGTGGGCAAGGCCCGTGAGGCACTGGCTCGTTCTGGGGTCGGCTGCATGCAAGGAAAGTGCCCTACCCACTGTACTATCGCTTCAGTAAATAAGTTTTGCATAGTCTCTAAAATGGCTACAAAATAATGGAGCTTGGTAAATAATCTTTTCCTTTTTTTGGGGGGTTGGTTTCACACCTGGCAATGCTCAGTGGCTACTCCTGGCTCTGCATTCAGGAGTCAATTCTAGCCATGCCCGGGAGACCATTTGGGATGCCGGGGATGGAGCCTGGGTCAACCACGTGCAAGCCCAACCCACTGTACTATCACTCTGGCCCCTCATTCTTATTTTTTATGTTCCACCTATCAAGTACACAGTACAGTGATCGCAGAAGCAAATCAACATAACATTATTTTAAAAGGAAGGAAAAAAAGGTAGTGAGGTGTCCACACCAGGGAGGGGTGAATTTGGCTGCAGTATAAAGCTGTAAGTGATATTAACACATACAAGACGCACAGGAGATAAAAGCGTTTACAGCTTCCAGCACCTGTGGCTTTGTTTTTTTTTTTTTTTTTTTTTTTTGCTTTTTGGGCCACACCCGGCAATGCTCAGGGGTTACTCCTGGCTCTGCACTCAGGAACTACTCCTGGCAGTGCTCGGGGGACCCATATGGGATGCCGGGATCGAACCCCAGGCCGGCACAGGGCCGGCCGCGTGCAGGCAAACGCCCTACCCGCTGGGCTATCGCTCCGGCCCCCACCTGTGGCTTTGAATTTTATCTCTGCTGTCCCCTAACCTTGATGGTCTAATGAGCAGCGACTCATTTGCTACTATCCTGGAGAACTGTTTGTGAAAGTAGAATCACCAATGTTTTCTCTTTCCTCTTTCTTCCCCAGCCACAATGAGAGGAAAGTAACATGCAAACACCCCCGTCACGGGACAGCCATCGCAGGACAACTGCATTTTCGTGGTGAATGAGCAGTAAGTTCGGTTTCACAGCGGGTCCAGGATCAGACCGGGGTGGGGGATGGGGGTGAGCCAGCCCTAACATGGTGCAGAGGGACTGGGGCGGGGGATGGGGGGGGTGAGCCAGCCCTAACATGGTGCAGAGGGACCAGGGTGGGGATGGGGGTGAGCCAGCCCTAACATGGTGCAGAGGGACCGGGTGGGGGTGGGGGTGGGGGGGTGAGCCAGCCCTAACATGGTACAGAGGGACCGGAGTGGGGGGATGGGGGGTGAGCCAGCCCTCACATGGTGCAGAGGGACCGGGGTGGGGGGTGGGGGGTGAGCCAGCCCTCACATGGTGCAGAGGACCGGGGTGGGGGATGGGGGGGTGAGCCAGCCCTAACATGGTGCAGAGGGACGGGGTGGGGGGCGTGGGGGTGAGCCAGCCCCTAACATGGTGCAGGGGACCCTTTTTATTTGCTCGTGTGTTTGTTTACTGCACTAGACAGCAGATGTCTAGTTTGCTCTCTAGTGTTATTTGCTGAATAGTGTAGCAGGCACTGCTAGTTTATATTATGCAATTAAGAGACACAAATTATTTTTTTCATGAGAAATGTAATTTTAATCTTTTTAATCATTATTACAGAAAGCTCAGACACTCAGTATGTAAAGTCCATAATTGTAAACTTGATCAGGTTATTGAACTTATCTGAACTCGGTTATTTTCTCATAAGTAAATCAGCTACTCGTAATTACCATTTCTCGGGATTTTTACTTTTATCAAATTAACTGTGTGTGAACATATTTATATAAGTCTCACAAAATTAGTTATTAAGATTATTGACAGTATTCGTTATTAGAATAGCTGATCTTGTAATTAAATTTTAGATTTTCTGGTGAGAGAACAAAGTATATTTATGATGAGCCATTGCAATGAACATGTAATTCATTTATATTGTGTTTCTCTCTGCTGTCCCCTAACCTTGATGTTGGGTTATTACGTATATTGAATTCTTATTTCAAGTCTGCTGTCCTACTGTCTTCTTTGACTGTTTTGATAACATAGGGTGTGAGCATTGTTAACTCACCTGACCCTTGATCCTAAAGCAGATCACATGTACAGTTCCCACCTTTTGGCATCCCACCTTTCTAGGGCAGTTGCAAACATGACATCTGAAGAAAAGAAGGAGCGGTCGATAAGCATGATGAATGAAGCGTCCAACTACAACCTGACTTCCGATTACGCGGTGCATCCCCTGAGCCCTGTGGGCAGAGTGAGTTCTGTTAGTTGCTGATAAGTGCTGCGGTGGTCTCGTCAGGGCCTGCTCTATGACTCTAGATGGACTTAACATTGCAGACCTTCGTTTCTCACTGCGTTATACTTGGTATAAGAAGCAAGGAATTGGAATACCGAAGTGATCCGATTATATTTTAATATAAATTTCCTGACATTTTTAGGAACATTATAGAGATGAGATGCTAAACAATTTCAACAATGTGATGGATATATGCGAAAGGAAATGGGTAGTTTGTTGAATCAACTTACGTTGTAAGGTTAAAGATTAGAATAATGGAAACTCACTGAGTATATCTGGAGGGGACTTAGGCTTGTATTAGGATGGGTCATTGGAAATCCACCGTGACCGTCTAAAGGAATCACAGTTAAAAGTCCTCCTCCATGGGGCCCGGAGCAATAGCCCAGCGGGTAGGGCGTTTGCCTTGCATGCGGCCGGCCTGTGCCGGCCGGGTTCAATCCCGGCATCCCGTATGGTCCCCGAGCACCGCCAGGAGTCATTCCTGAGTGCAGAGCCAGGAGTAACCCCTGAGCATCGCGGGTGTGACCCAAAAAGCAAAAAAAAAAAAAAAAAAAAAGTCCTCCTGCTGTGTCGAAACAGTCCTGCTACAGAGAGGCCGCCAGACGATGGCGCTGTCGGCCCTGATAGTGGGGGCAGGCCATTGCCCTCCTTATCCGCAACGAAGTTGTGAAGTGCCGCGCTGGAGTCTAGCCTCATGTGTCATAAAGACTCGTAGCCTTTGTTAATTGTCTTTAACTTGTTTGGTTTTGTCTGGAGGCCACACTTGGCAGTGAACAGGGGCTACTCGGGCTTAGCTTTTTGGGGTGGGGGACAGTTACCAGGGAGTGCAGGGGGTTGAATACGGGCCTTCAGCCCATTGTGCTCCAGTGACTTAAATGTAGGATTTATCTGTTACAACCTCTTGAAAGTCTTAGAAAATGTGCTGGCGAATCGGAATGGATAATTGCCTTAAAGCTACTGCTCAGTTCCTGAATCTATAAAAGCGTCATGGGGGGGTTGCACAGAAACCTTAATTAATTTAAAACATGCCATTTTATGACATTCTACTATTATATGATGGTTATTGTGAAGAAGTGATGGTAGGCAGTTAGCGTAACTTGAAATACGGGATTTTATGGGCTGTGGACATTAAGAAAAGCATCATGCAGGGGCTGGAAATGTGATCCCGACATAAAACACCTGCTTTGCGCGTCACTCCACGCCAGTTTGATCCCTGGTGCCCCTACGGTCCCTTGAGCCCCCAGGAGGGATCCCCTGACTGAGCACAGCCAGCAGTAGGCCTTGAGCCCCCAGGAGGGATCCCTGACTGAGCACAGCCAGCAGTAGGCCTTGAGCCCCCAGGAGGGATCCCTGACTGAGCACAGCCAGCAGTAGGCCTTGAGCCCCCCAGGAGGGATCCCTGACTGAGCCCAGCCAGCAGTAGGCCTTGGGCCCCCAGGAGGGATCCCTGACTGAGCCCAGCCAGCAGTAGGCCTTGAGCCCCCAGGAGGGATCCCTGACTGAGCCCAGCCAGCAGTAGGCCTTGAGCCCCCCAGGAGGGATCCCTGACTGAGCACAGCCAGCAGTAGGCCTTGAGCACAGGCGGGCGTGGCTCAAAAAACATCAGAATAAAACACAAACTTTAATGTGAATTCTGATTGTTGTGTAGCGCATAGGTAGGCTTCCTGAGCATTGTGTTGTTGCTTTAATCTATCGTAATTAAAACCCCGAGAACTAGAAAGTGAGCTGAGACCACCAGGCCATCCTGTAAAAGGAAGGATAGATGAATTCTTGCCTCGTGCGCTGCTGCAAAACCCTCAGATGTATCAGCTATAGAGCTGTTAAAACTCAAACTGTCGGGCGAGGCGATAACGGGTAAGACCCGAGGCCTGCCTGGCTTGGCTGCCTGGACTCTGCTTCTGTCCAGCACCACGTTATGTTTCCCCAAGTAACTTAAGGGGTTATTCCTGAGCACATAGCCTTAGTGTGGCCGGGTATGACCTCAAAACCCTTAATAGTCTATCAAAAAACATGCATTGGGGCCGGAGCGATAGTCCAGCAGGTAAGGCATTTGCCTTGTATGCAGCTGACCCAGGTTCGATTCTCAGCATACCGTGTGGTCCCCGGGCACCGCCAGGAGTAATTCCTGATCGAAGAGCCAGGAGTAACGGGTGTGACCCAAAAAGAAAAAAAAATGGCAGAGTGTGGGAAGGGGGAAGAATTCAGAATGCAGATGGGCATTCTCAATATGACATAAACCAAGAAGTCATAATAGGAAAGAGTGAGAAATTCAGCGACATTTAATTATCATTTGTGATAATAGCTGCAATTCATTTAACAATTAAGGATTATTTCCTTCATAATTAAAGAAGTGCTATGAATCAAGAGAAAAAAGGCTTACAACCCAGTTTTTTTAAATGGGCAGATTATGTAAAATCACTTCCCTAAAAAGAAAGAACTTTCCTAAATATGTACAAAAGATATTCAGGCTCAAACATAATGTGAAGCATCTTAATTTAAATCAGGGGAGAAAAATACCACTTTCACTGATCAGGCAAAAATTATCCAGACAAGGGGCCGGAGCGATGAGCCCAGCGGGTAGGGCGTTTGCTTGCCTTACTGCGGCCGGCTCATGTCGGCCCAGGTTCGATCCCTGGCATCCCATATGGTCCCCCGAGCACCGCCAGGAGTAATTCCTGAGTGTAGAGCCAGGAGTAACCCCTGAGCATTGCCAGGTGTGACCCAAAAAGGGAAAAAAAAATTATCCAGACAAGAGTGTTTTCCAAATGGGGTAGGACCATGCCATCTAGACAGATTCATCATCGTTTCTAGGTTAAAAGGTACAATACTTAGAACTCCAGTATGTTGTGTGGGCAAATAGACCTTCTGTGGGCAGAGCTGAGCACCAGGAACTGGTGGTACAGAAGAGCTATTAGATGTGTTGTCATTTGAGAGGGAAGAAAAAATAGCCCCTAACTGCCGAGCCCGGGCATCTTTATTAGCTCTTTAGAAAGGATTGAAATTTGTTAAAAAATCACACTTTAGCCAAAAAAATTGAAAAAATATATTGGGCCTTACCAGTAACAATTATAGACCTCATTCGGAATAGATTGAGGCTCTTTATGTTCCTAGAGCAAGCAGATGCCCTTGGGCTCTACTAGCATGAGACAGGACATATGGAGATGTTACTGGGGCCCGCTCGAGCAAATCGATGATGAACGGGAAGACAGTGATACAGTGATATTGGGCCTTAAAATTCGACAGTGCAATAATAAGCTTCACGAAACGGTTTTTACTGTATGCTAGACTGAAAGATCCTAGATTACCATGAAAAATAACCTGGAGGGCCGGAGGCGATAGCCCAGCGGGTAGGGCGTTTGCCTTGCACGCAGCCGGCCTCTGCCGGCCTAGGTTCGATCCCCCGGCATCCCATATGGTCCCCGAGCACCACCAGGAGTAATTCCTGAGTGCAGAGCCAGGAGTAGCCCCTGAGCATTGCTGGGTGTGACCCAAAAAGGCAAAAAAAAAAAAAAAAAGAGAAAAATAACCTGGAGATGTTATAGCTTCGCCCTGGCCTGAGTGGAGTCCTGGTTAATTTCCTAGCACTACCCCCAAAAAAAAAAAAAAAAGAAAGAAAAATGAAGAGATAATTTGATATGTGCCTTCAGAGAGCCTCAAATCCAGTCTTTCGGTTTTTTGATTACTACGACCATTCCTGCCCAAATAAATCTTGCTACTGACTGTAGCCGTGTTTAAATGATTGCATATCCTTATGTTGCTTTCTGAGAATATAGTGGTCACCATCTGCTTGGCTTTAGTCAAATTCAGACTTGTCCAGAATGAAGGAAATGGTAGATGCCGTGAAGCATCTTTCCGATCGTGTCAGTTCGCTGTGACGCTTATTTATACGTTAAGGGCTCTCTCTCTCTGACGTGTCACAGTTAGCTTCTTTAACTGAAACAGTATTAGATATAAAACCAACAACAACCTTTGGTTTATTCTTAAAGATTGCTAACTTCTACTTAATGTTTATTGAATTTATATCATGGGGCATGATATATCATTGTTCATATTTAGGAAAGTTCTTTATTTTTTAGGGAAGTGATTTTACATAATCTGCCCATTTAAAGGAAATTTATATCATTTATATCATTATATTGTGTTTATTGAATTTATATAGTGAGGCATTGCTCTGTAGTGCCTGAGATCGCGATATATAATATAAGGTTATTTATATAAATTTTGAACAAATTCTGCACTTTGATCATGCCTTTTTGAAAATTGTTTGTGCCAGTTTTAAGGCAGGGTTGCAGAACTTTTCCAGCTTTCCTGGAAGTCAGAAGTCGGTACTGCCTTCTCAGAGGTTAGGCAGCAGCGTTAGCAATAGCCCAACTAGTCTCTTATCTGAAGGGATTATGTCTCGCATGCCTGAGAGCAACCTGCCCGGAAGGGTTATGGATTTCACAAAGATGAAAAGCAAACTTAAATGTTGAGGGTTGAACACCTTATATTATGTGTCTGTGTGGTTTGTTTTGTTTTGTTATTTTTTTTTTTTAGACTTCCGGGCTTCTAAAAAAGTTCATAACTTTGGAAGCGATCGAAGTCGATTAAAAGGAACCCCAACGCTCCGTGGTGAGGCGCGGTTGGCTGTACAAGCAGGTGTGTACCCACAGCTCTGCAGCTTTCTCCTGGGCATGAGAAGGAGGCGGGGTGCACAGGAACACACACACACACACACACACACACACACACACACACACACACACACACACACACACACACACACACACACACACACACACACACACACACACACACACACACACACACACACACACACACACACACACACCCTTCACCACTGTGCCAACCAGCAGGAAAGAAAAAAGCAGCACACGGCACCTTCCCGATATTTCTAAACTGGAAGTGTCCTCTCTACGGAAATGTTGAGCACACTATGGTGAAATGACCGTGACCGGAGCGTTTTGCAGTGGGGAGAGAGGCCGCACCAGTCAGAGATCACGATCATGATCTTCCCGTTGATCATCTCTTTGCTAGAGCGGGCACCAGTAATATCTCCATATGTCCTGTCTCATGCCAGTAGAGCCAGGGGCATCGGCTTGCTACAGGAACATAAAGAGCCTCAAACCATTATATTAGGTCATGGGAATGACCTAATATAGTATTACTGGAATTTGGCATATCAAATACAACACGGGAAGCTTGCCAGGCTTGCCGAGCGGGAGGCAAACTCTTTTAAACACCTCCAAATAAAGCATTTATTGATGAACCGGGCTGTGATGGGCTGGTCTGCTGGGTGGAGTTCTGACGAGAGGGAAGGTCAAATGTGGAAAATGGCAGCGCCCGTGGAGTGAGGGGGTGGTCTGGCTTGTTGTGTGGCTCTGCCGAGGTGGTGGGCCAGGGCTAGAACTCCGCCATGCCTCCCAAGTGCCTCATGAACGGCTGTGCACAGGGAGGGCAAGGAACAGCTTTGCCCCATGTCTGAG
>JAJIBD010033965.1:0-22685 GCA_021461705.1 Cryptotis parvus
ACATTGGTGGTGGGAAATTGGGCACTAGTGGAGGGATGGGTGCTGGAACACTGTATGACTGAAACCCAAACATGAACAGCTTTGAAATTGTATAGCTCACAGTGGTATAATTATTCTTACAAAAAAGTTGAATATGTTTGAGGAAAGAAAAAACTTCTCCAGGTACTCACTAAATCACAATGAGAAAGAGAAATCCTTTTTGTCCTTCATTCATTTTAACTTCCCATCAATTTAACATTTTCTGAAAATTTCAGTTCATACACAAAAAAGACAAAAAATTAATTAAACTCAAAGTGACCTAACAACATCTACCACTTCCATTGATCAATGAAGTAAAACAAACCAATAGTACATTTTGCATCTCCAGATTTAATCACACCTTCCAGCACCTAACACAAGTCAAGACCTTACCTACACCCCACTATCAAAAAGTCTAGTTTCACCAAAACTGATGGGAAACAGATGATTGCTCTACTGTGGACTCCTAGTGGAAAAAACCCACAGAAGCTCAGCTGCTCCAAATAGTGCACAGCTCAAGAGTGATTCACCTAAAACTTTTGAATAAATATTTTTTCTGGACAACACCTACTTATTAGAAGCGTCTGTGCCCAAGTTCCTCTTCCCTAGGGCATATTGAGAAGCTTTACTCAACAGGGGCCTTAATTAACCTTCACTTTCCACACCTTGTCCCAGTTAGATGGCTGAGAAGTTCTCCAAATGGCAGCTCAAGGAGTGCTTGAATGAATCTGAGGATCAAACTGGTGAAAGCCACATGCAAGGCAAGCCCTTTAGCCCCTGTACAATCTCTCAGTTTGTGTTCCATTTTTCAATACATCTACAGTGTGTCTGAGAGGGTAAGAGCTCTGAGTGAGAGCATATTGAGCCTCTACTGACACAGCTTAACATGAAAAGCCTCCATAAATCAGATGTTCCCTTATGTGACAGCATCATTACTCTCTTCCCTAGACTGCAGACAACACCTCCGTCTGCTCCATCTTTACTAGTCACCAGAATGATGATTTTGGTTTAATACTACTAGTAATTTTATTTTTATACCTACAGATTTTTAACTATTTATTTAAGAGTTATTTATAGAAGGCATAATTTTTGGTTTATAAGAGCAGAGCCTGTCTTCCAACAGCTATGGATTAGCAGCAGGAAAACGGAAACAGCAATTCAGACTCTCTGCTAGAGCACTCCTGGTAAGAGCCAGAAGTTCCCTCCTCACCCCCAAAACATTGGTTTCTATTCTCCTAGTCCCTAGTAACTTCAGCTCTTCCAATCCTTCCTTTCATGAAGAATTAATCAGGGGACAATAATAAGGACAAAATCATCTCTATTCCCAATCCTGTGTGAAATTTTTTCATCTCTCTCATTTTCATATCTAGTCCAGACTGGAAGAGCTGCCTTATGTGTGTGGGGGGGGGGAATCAAAGAAGTGAACAAAGATCTTTGGAGAGGATATCACCCAGGAAGGCAATGCTCTGCTTGCAAGCATGAGTACCCCTTGCAGGAATTTCCAATTTCACAACAGTGAGGAAAGCCATTCTTTACATTTTAATTTTCTATCTTAACCTACATTTGAGAAGTTCATGAGATGCATTAAAAATTATTATGACATGTATAATGCAACCTATAATAGCCCACACTGTCTCCCGTCACGAGCCGGCGGGCCCCGAACATCCCATACGACCTGTCTCAGCTAGTAGAGCCCAGGGCATCTGCTTGCTCCAGGACATAAAGAGCCACAACCATCGGAGAGGCTAAATTTCGGTATTTCATATCAATACACGGAGCCGCCAGGCCGCCGGCAGTAGCAAACCCAGTCATCTCACAGCTTTGTGATTGCGCGCGCGCGCGCTGACGTGATAGGCTGGTCTGCTGGGGGGTCTGACAAGAGAAGTCCGGGTGGAACAGGAGGCCCCAGAGGGGGCGCTGCTTGTTGCAAGGCTCGCTGGGCTGGCAGGCCAGGGCTAAACCCCGCCATCTCTCCTGGGCCCTTGTGAGTGGCGGGCACAGGAGAGCAAGGCAGCCTGCCCCCGTCTGTCTCTGGATCAGCATACCTGGCGGATTAAAAAGACTGCAGCAGGGTGGATTTCGAAGAGCCAGACTGTGATAGAATGGTCGCTGGGTGGAGTTCTGATGAGAGAGAAGTCCGGATGTGAAAAATGGAGGCCCCTGGAGTGGGAGGTCGTCTGACTTGTTGCAAGGCTCTGCTGGGCTGGCGGGCCAGGGCAGAACCCGCCACTCCCCGGCCCGGGCGGCGGGCAAGGAGCAGCCTGCCCCTGCCAAGGTTCTTAATTTACTTATTTGAAGATAATTTCAAAGAAAATCAGCAAATAACCAAAAATGCTGATCACATTAAACTGTAAGAAAAGTGGTATTAAATTCACTGCAGTTTGGGTAACATCTCCTTAACATAAATCCTTGGTATGACCTAATTTCTTGTTCAATTGATCACTTGATCACTTGAATCCCATTATTCATCGATTTGTTCGAGCAGGCACCAGTAATATTGCCATTGGACCCTATCACATGCCAACGTAGCCCAGTGGCATCTGGTTGATTCAGGAATATGAAGAGCCTCAAACCGTTCCTTCAGGGTCTTGACAAGGAAGTCTGACCATCTTGTAGGTGGGCGGCCCACGTGATCTTTTGACATCCCGTGGGATCCAGTCGGTAACTGCCCTAGTCCAGCGGTCATCTCCAAATGGCATTACATGTCCAGCCCATCTGATCTTCAATGCCTTGGCAAACGAGACAGCATCCCTGATTCTGGAATAGCGACGGAGGTCGGAACTCCGAATTCCTTCTCTGACTTGAGTGAGGCATGATATTCCAAGCATAGCTCTTTCAATTCCTCTCTGGGAGACCTGAATAGCATTCTCATCCTGCTTTCGTAGGGCCCAGGTCTCTGAGGCATATGTTATTGCAGGGAGAATGGTGGAGTCAAAGAGATGTGCCCAGAGCCAGAGGTTCTTTGTCCTTTTTAGCTATTTCTTCGATGCCTTTGAAGGCATTCCATGCCACTCTCTTCCTCCTGCGCAGCTCAGGTTTTAGGTCGTTCATCATGTTGACTTCTCCACCTAGGTACCCATAACTGCTGCATTCAGAGATGTCTGTTCCATTGAGAGTGAATGGGGCCTCTGGAACTAGTTCATTTTTCATGAACATTGTTTTCTTTAGATTCAGCTGTAGACCTATCTTTCCACATTCTCGGTGAAGTCAGCCAGCATTTGTATCGTTTGGCTAATGTTTGATGTTATTAGAAAGATGTCATCAACCAAAGCGAAGGTGATGTAGTTGCCGACCATCTATCTTCACTCCCATTCCTTCCCATTCTAATTGTCACATGATGTTCTCAAGGGTAGCGCTGAAGAGTTTTGGTAAAATGGTATCACCCTGTCGAACCCCTCTTTTGACATCAATGATCACTTCCTTGTAGAATGGTGAGCCATCAATGATCACTTCCTTGTAGAATCATTCGCCAACATGGCAAGGCGCAAGCCTCAGGAGACCAAATGCTAACATCCAAGCTTGCAAAAGCGGTGCAGAGAAGCGATAAAAGAAGACCTCAAAGACAGAAGAGCAGAAATACTGGAAGATGCAGCAGAAGCCAGGAAAAGCATTCGCACTGCCCGCCTCTCCTTTGCCAACTATAAGACCAAGATGACTGCCCTCCAACGCCCTGATGGATCCATCATATCTTCCAGAAAGGCAATGGAGAAGATTATCCATGACTTCTACTCAGATCTCTTTGATAACCATGTCCACCTGCCACATACCAAATTCCACAGGATAGATATGTCATTCCCAAAGTTCTCCCTTCTGAAATCCGACATGCCATCTCTCGGTAAAGAAAGGAACAGCACCAGGCCCAGACAAAGTCAGACCCGAACACCGGAAGAATCTGCAGTCGGTACTCATCAATACACTAGCTCAGCTCTTCACACACTACCTGTCTGAATGCAAAGTGCCCTCCCAATGGAAAACCAGCAGGACAGTTCTACTGTTCAAGAAGGGAGACATTCACAGCATTGGCAACTATCACCCCCATCTGCCTGTTGTCCATCATCTACAAGCTGTTTACATGAGTCATCCCTGAACAGGATTGGCCGAACACTAGATGAAGGACAACCATGCGAGCAAACTGGCTTCCGGAAAGGATTCAGCACAATCTACCATATCCACAAAGTAACCAAGCTCATTGAGGTTTGTAGGGAGTACAAGATGCCGCTCTGTCTCACATTCATTGATTTAAAGAAAGCCTTTGATTCTGTGGAGACTGAACCGGTCATCGAAGCCCTAGCCAAACAGGGAGTTCAAACCCAATGCATCAAGATCCTTCATGAGCTGTATTATGCATTCACCACAAGAATTTCTTTTTATTTAAGATAAAATAAACATTTGTCTTTTCTTGAATAATGTAGTTTCTTACTTTATTCTGGCCATGAACTCATCATTCACTGTTACATTTTTCCTTGAGCCACATTAGTCACTAAGACGGTCTGTGGATATTTGAGGATTCCTAGCACATATCTGAAAGCACATATTGAGGATTCATAGCCCATATCTCAGGGAAATCACCCTTACTACCAAGTCTCAGGGAATTTTCACATGCCCTAATCTATGGGTCCTAAAGTTCAGAGATAAAACAAGTTACATAAAATGTAATACAAGTATAGGAGCCAGAATGATATTCCAGTGGGTAGGGTGTTTGCCTTGCATGCAGCCGGCCTGTGCAGGCCCTGGTTCGATCCCTGGCATCCCATATGGTCCCTCCGAGCACCACCAGGAGTACTTCCTGAGTGCAGAGTCAGGAGAAACTCCTGAGCATTAATGGGTGTGACCCAAAAAGCAAAAAAAAAAGTAATACAAGTACAATGTCATATTTATACCCTAACACAAATATATGGATTATTACAGATTCAGAAGTGTTTCAAATGTAACAGAACAGGAAAAGTATAATACACACAGGATTGATAATGTATTTTCCCTGTCCAAGCTTAAGTTTTCTGCATCTCAAAGGCAAAAATTTCACTCTTAATATTTTCTATTTTTATTACTCCTCTTTCTTTGTGTCCCCGTCAAATAAAAATGTGGCTTAAGCCCCAGGGGTCCAGTAGGACAAAACTGAGACAAGGTTTATCACTGGTAAATAAGAGACAGTAAAGTTAAGTAACTGAACTCAAGAATTATATAACTTTTCTTGAACTCAGTCATGACTTGAACGTACTTATCAGTGACATAGCAAATATATTTTCTAAAATGTAGTTTTCCAATAGGAGATAAAATATGAGCAGATTAAAGACGGAATACCTACCACCCTTGCTTTCTGTGTGATCTCCAGGCAGAATACAAACTGAATCCTCTAAGCTAATACTCAGGGGAACAGATACCTGACTTTGTCCCATGCCCAAAAATAAGAAATTTTATGTGTATTCAGCAGTGGTCATACTTGCCAAGAATAAAATTGCCACCCTCAACAGTTTAAGAACAAGTACCTGCAAACCATGCCATCATCATTGAATCCATTATCAGTAGCACATAAAGTCTTAGGCATGCCTAGGGACTTCCTCTAGCAGAAAATGACTTCTATACCTCTTCCCCTGTCACTTGTCACTTGTCTTCCCGTTGTTCATCGATTTGCTCTAGCAGATGCCAGTAACATCTCCATTCGTTGTGAATGAGGTCCATTATTGTTACTGTTTTTGGCATATTGAACACAGCACAGGTAGCTTGCCAGGCTCTGCCGTGGCTCTGGGTTCATCCCAGGGGTCCCAGTCTTTCCTATATCAGACCATCAACCATCCAGGACCCATGGGGCAGAGCCCTGGGGTGTAGACAAGCCTGTCTCCTGCCTGCCACCTGTCAATGCAGCCAGACACTGCAGCCACACCTGCAACACCTCAAGGGGCAGGATATCTATTCACCACACTCAAATCTTAATTTCTTATGACCAGGATTTATACATCATTTGGCCAAATATGGATCATGTAGAAGGGATATCCATGTCTGAGGACACACCTTTGCAAAGATTACTGTTTTACATAAGAATCAAAACACTGATATTTCTTCAGATGTGTCCTGGGTCCCTCCAAGCTAAAAGGCCTTGCAAGTGTGGTCCCTCTAAAACTATGAGCTCCTCAAATACCCAGAAACTGCCATCAAGCCCATTAATGAGAATCTAGGCAACAAACAACATACTTCTAGTTCATTAACATCTCCTTCCATCATCACAGCCAACTCCTTATAGCCATCTAACCAGGGAGTGAAACCTAGACTTGATTTGTGAATGCTAGGGCAATGGTGGGTTCCAGCTGCATGAAGACAGACTTCTTCATCAGTCTCTTAGACTGGGCCAAAAACATAGAGGTGAGAGAAACTCTATGGGTAGAGAAGGATAAATACAAAGCAAAGAAAATCTAAATATAGATTATTATAAATTAATGCTCGTAGTGTGTTAATAATAATGATGTATTGGGTAAGGTATAGTTTCCATAAAAATAGCATGACAACCATAATGCAAGTCAGGATAAGTCAACAAAATTATAGCATTAAAAACTTCCTAGGTTTTCCAAGAAACAGTATTACTGTTAATATTTATTTTGTTATAATAAGCCTTGGGTGAATGTTACCTCTAGAGTGCCTTATATAATAATTATAGCAAGGTATCCCTGAAAACTAAGGGAGAAAGGAGGAATCATATGAACATATCTCACAGGAGGCAAAACACTTATGAGATTTAGAGAGTTGAAAAGAGTATCAGTCTCATACAAACCAAAAGTAATGTCACATAAACAGAAAAAGTATTTTGTGTAAATCCCCAAGATCAGAAATTTCAAAACAACCAAAGAATTCAAAACTGTCAGAGGCAGGATATTAACTCTAGTTTGCCTATGACGGACCTCAGAGAATGAATTATCAGATGCCCTAAATTGAGCAGGAACTCGGCCCAGGTATTAAACAGATTGAAAAAGCCCAAGTATGGTGCAACATGAAAGTGTGGGAGCCCTGAGTTCATAGAAACTGGACATTATCCACATTTGAAACTTTTACTGCTACTTCTCAGTGCCTGTGAGATGACGGGAACAGGGCAGTAGACCAACACAACACTCCCTAAGTGGAGCCAACATAGAGAAAGGGATCAGATCTCAGTAAAAACTCAGAAAGCCAAACACACATATTCATAGGGTAAAATCCAAATCTAAGCTCCTGGAGAAGTGCATCAATTTTTTTTCTCCATGACCACTGGACTAGAGCCGTTATGGACTGGATCCTACGGGATGTCAAAAGATCACGTGGCGGGGCCAGAGTGAGAGTCCAGCAGGTAGGCTGTTTGCCTTGCACGCAGCCGGCCTGTGCCGGCCTGGGTTCGATCCCTGGCATCCCATATGGTCCCCTGAGCACCGCCAGGAGTAATTCTTGAGTGCAGAGACAGGAGAAACCCCTGAGCATTGCTGGGTTTGACCAAAAAAAAAAAGGCAAAAAAGAAAAAGATCATGTGGCTGCCCACCTACAAGATGGTCAGACTTCTTTGTCAAGACCCTGAAGGAACGGTTTGAGGCTCTTCATTACTCCTGAAGCAAGCAGATGCCATTGGGCTACACTAGAATGTGATAGGGTCAAATGGAAATGTTACTGGTGCCCATTCAAGCAAATCGATGAATAACAAAAAGTCAAGTGATCAAGTGATCAAGTGAAGCAAATAGCTTTTATTGTACAAAATTACTTAGAGAGTAGTAGACAGGAAGGAAGAAATATGTGTTCAAGTGAGAACACAAGCTCAAAAGAATAAG
This sequence comes from Cryptotis parvus, assembly GCA_021461705.1. Lineage (NCBI taxonomy): Eukaryota > Metazoa > Chordata > Mammalia > Eulipotyphla > Soricidae > Cryptotis > Cryptotis parvus. The sequence goes on from JAJIBD010033965.1 coordinate 7,800, forward strand.
AAACAGACCAAAAAGTGAGATACAAGTTCAAGGAAGAACACAGATTTGAGATGACCAGTCAGCAACAATTAGTTTTGTCCTCAATAGTCTGAGGCAAAAGGAGAATATAGCCCTCTACTTCTAAAGCACTTAAGAAAAACTCATTATTCCTAAGTATAAGGGCTCTTTATCAGGATAAGGTACATATTCTCTCCCACATGTTACCTCAACAAAGGTATGAAAATCGTTAAAAAAAAATTCTGATTCCTTTCTATAGATAACAGTCATTGCATAGAAATACAACATTTGTTTTATCTTTCATTTGTTAATAAACATCTGGGTCACTTCTATGTTATTAGTGATGATGCATTGATATATGTTACTGTGTGAATATTTATAAATGATTATCTTTGTCATGTTCATAGTTATGGATTTGCCCATTTTATGGCAACCCAGCATTAAATATTTGAAAAATTACCAAACCTTTTCCTGCAGTTGTTTCACTTTTTTGCATTACCACCAGCAATGTGATAGGTGTTCCAATTTCTCAGTATCTATGCCACCAATGGTATTTTTCATTAAAATTGTTGTCACTAGATCACTAGACATCACTAGACATCCCATTGTTCATCGATTTCCCTCGAGTGGGTGCCAGTAACATTTCCATTTGACCCTATCATGTGCCAGTGTAGCCCAATGGCATCTGTTTGCTTCAGGAACACGAAGAGCCTCAAACCGTTCCTTCAGGGTCTTGACGAAAATTCTGACCATCTTGTAGGTGGGCGGCCACGTGATCTTTTGACATCTCTTGGGATCCAGTCGGTAACACTCTAGTCCAGTGGTCGTCTCCAAATTGCATTACATGTCCAGCCGTTCTGATTTTTTGATGCCTTGGCAAACGAGACAGGGTCCCTGACTCTGGAACAGCGATGGAGGTCAGAGCTCGGATTCCTTCTCTCACTTGAGTGAGGCATGATATTCCAAGCATAGCTCTTTCGATTCCTCTCTGGGAGACCCAAATAGCATTCTCATCCTGCTTTCGTAGGGCCCAGGTCTCTGAGGCGTATGTTATTGCAGGGAGAATGTGGAGTCAAAGATATGTGCCCAGAGCCAGAGGTTCTTTTGTCCTTTTAGCTATTTCTTCAATGCCTTTGAAGGCATTCCATGCCGCTCTCTTCCTCCTGCGCAGCTCAGGTTTTAGGTCGTTCATCATGTTGACTTCTCCACCTAGGTACACATAACTGCTGCATTCAGAGATGTCTGTTCCATTGAGAGTGAATGGGGCCTCTGGAACTAGTTCATTTTTCATGAACATTGTTTTCTTTAGATTCAGCTGTAGACCTATCTTTCCACATTCTCGGTGAAGTCAGCCAGCATTTGTATCGTTTGGCTAATGTTTGATGTTATTAGAAAGATGTCATCAGTGAAGCGGAGGTGGTGTAGTTGTTGCCGACCATCTATCTTCACTCCCATTCCTTCCCATTCTAATTGTCACATGATGTTCTCGGGGTGGCACTGAAGAGTTTGGGTGAAATGGTATCACCCTGTGGAACCCCTCTTTTGACATCAGTGGTCACTTCCTTGTAGAATGGTGAGATCCTGGTGGTGAATCCGTAATACAGCTCACGAAGGATCTTGATGTATTGGGTTTGAATGCCCAGTACGTTGGCTAGGGCTTCGATAACTGCTTCGGTCCCAACAGAATCAAAGACTTTCTTTAAATCAATGATTGTGAGACAGAGCGGCATCTTGAACTCCCTATAAACCTCAATGAGCTTGGTTACTGTGTGGACATCGAAGAGCAGCTTGAATATCACGCCCCACTCAAGTGAGAGAAGGAATCGGAGTTCTGACCTCCGCCGCTATTCCAGAATCGGGACGCTGTCTCGCTTGCCAAGGCATCGAAAATCAAATGGGCTGGACAGTAACGCGTTGGAGACAACCGCTGGGCTAGAGCCATTACCGACTGGATCCCACGGGATGTCAAAGATCACGCGGCCGCCCACCTACAAGATGGTCAGACTTCCTTGTTAAGACCCTGAAGGACGGTTGAGGCTCTTCATATCCTGAACCAACCAGACGCCATGGGCACAGGCACGGATAGGGTCCAATGGAAATGTTACGGCGCCGCTCGAGCAAATCGTGGAGGGGATCAAGTGATGGTCGATTGTGTTGAATTCTTTTCAGAAGCCAGCTTGCTCTCATGGTTGTCCTTCATCTTATATTCTTCCAATCCTTATAGATGATGTTATAGATGATCTAATGGATATGAAGGGGTTTTTAAGGTCCTTTTTTATTAAAACACCATGATTTATAAATTTATTCATAGTTGAGTTTTATTCATACAATGTCCCATCACTGATTCAACTTCGAGTGTGAGCCAATGGAACCAATGTTCTCAGGTTCCCTTCCTTATCCCAAATTCCCAGCCCACCCGCACCCTACGTTCTTCATAGGCACTTTTCTAAGTTTAGTTGTTAAAGTTTGGGTCTCTTGATTTCAGTGTGGTTGACTCTGTGGTTTGGATATTTTCCTCTACTATTACTTAATACCACCTTGGACCTGACTGACCTGGCTCTTGTTGCTTCTCATCTGACTCTTCGCACCTTTCCCTCTACTCTTTCTTTCTTTCTTTCCTTTCCTCCCTATACTCTGTGGGAAGATTGATCAGTATATTCGCCCTTTAAGACATTGCATTCCCTCATCCAGTTATTCTAAATACCACATGTAAGTGATATCATCCTGATTGTATACTTCTGGTTTACTTCATTTAATATGATGTCATGTTTTATTTACTATTTATTTTCAGTGTAACTTCATGTTAGAGATCATGCTGCCATACTTTATTTAAGAATAGCTTTGACTATTTAAGGTCATTTGTGGTTCCATACAAATTTTATAACTTATCTTCTATTCACTTGAAAAAAAGTCATTGGCTTTTCAAATATGAATTTTATTGAATGTTTGCTTTAGATGAGCATATTAATAACTTCAGTTACTTCTGATTATGAACATAGGATGCATTTAAATTTATATCTTCCTATATTTCATTCAGTTATATAGGTATATCTCATAAATCTCAATGTATAGGTCTTTAGTTTCCTATGCTGGGTTTACTCCTAGATTTTGTTTTTTTGTTTTGTTTTTAGCTATTGTGAATAGGAGCATTTCCTCAGTTTTCATTGTCTCCAGTTCCTTGTATGTATATTTGCATATATAAAGGCAACGTATTTCAGTGTTGATTATGTATCCCACCACCTTACTGAACTCATTATCATTTCCTTTATGTTAGTAGAGTCCTTGGGGTTTTCTGTGTATATTATCATGTAGTCCACCATAACAATTTTCCTTCTTTTCTAAGTTAGATTTCTTGTACCTTTCTCTTGTCTAATTTCTTTTAACTCAGATTTCCAGAAGTATATTGAAAAGAAGCAGTGGGCATAAGTAGAAAGAGGGCATTGAAAAAATGATGGTGGTAACAGGAGACTCTGGTGAAGGGTGTCTGTGGCACATTATAGGCATGAAACCCTATCACTGACAGTACTATAAATCCACAATGCCTCAAATAAACAATATTTTTAAGATTTGCAAGTGCAAAAAATATAGTTGTAGTTATTTTTGTTTTTGGGGCCACACTTGGCTGTGCTCCAGGTCAACTCCTGACAGGATCATCCCTGGCAGTGCTCGGGGACTGTGAGCAGTGTCAGGGATCTGTGCCACATGCAAAGCAAGCCCCTACCTGCTATACTCTCCCTCTAGCCCTCCAAAATCAATTTTTGATAATTATTTTTGTTTTGAAAAATAAAACTATGTTATTTTTTAAAAGAAAGAAAAAAAGCTAGTGAGAGTGGTTATCATCTAAATCCACACACTGCAGTCTATTATGAAATCTAATGTATTTTTCTTTGGGGGTTACTCCTAGAGGTGCTCAGGGTTTACTCCTGGTTCTGTGTTCAAGGACCACACTTGCAGGGGCTTAGGAGACTATTTAGGTTCTGGGGATTGATCGTTAGTAAGCAAAACAACCTATCCACTGTACTATGTTTCTGGCCTATTTTTATTTGTCTGATTGTTCTGTGATAGATGTTTTGGGCCACACCGGGCAGTGCTCAGGGTTTACTTCTGATTCTGCACTCAGGAACCACTCCTGGCATTGCTCAGGCAACCCTGTGATATGTCTGGGATCCAATCCATGTTGGTCAATGTACTATGTGCTCTATATTATTGCTTAATCACAGCTTGTACTTTTTATAATGAAAATAATACAATGGAGAAAAATATGATTTACTGTGTTCCAGTTCTTTTCTTTCAGAAACTAGAGTTGTGGGTAATTTAAGTATTCCCTGGTCATATTCTCTCCTTCCTTCCTAGCTGTACTTGTGTCATTTTTCTTTAGACTAGAGTCTATTGGTCCTATCACTTACCTGGTTCAGATTGCTACAAGAAAATACAAGGATTTTCTTCAGGCTTCTCCATAAAAACACAAATGAATTTCCAAGAATAACATGACCACAAGGCTCCATTCTCACAAGGTGCTTCACCCAGTACAGAACCACCACCATAAATTGCAGCTGGTATCTATTATCTATATAGAAAGTAGGCTTCAGTGCTAGGGTCTATTACACCCAGATTTAGTTTCAACAAATTCTGAACAAAGTCACAAGTTTGATTTATGAGCAGTGTGCCTGTATGTAATCCCCATGACTAACTTTACTTAATACACCTTAATTCATTAGATGAAATTAAGTACAGTAAATGTGGCTTTGACAGTCACATCTGAAATATTTTTTAGAAAACATAATTCAATAATATCTTGTTTATTGCTAACAGCTATTCATTTAAGAACAGTAAGTCATAAATTATGATATTGCTTCATCACTAATACTGGATAGTGAGTCATCATTGTTATTTCATTACACACATATTCAATACGCCACTATTTTGCTTCATAAAACTAACAGTCATATATGTCTAGCTCTCCCTTTTTTAATGTATGTTTAGTAAGACACCGATAAGAATAGATTAACACTGCATATTTATGGTAGTAAAATAATTTTCAAACACTAGGTTATATGTCTATCCTTAAATAAATGTTTCTGAAAAAATATTAAGAGATTCTTTCCAGTCCCATTTTTTAAAATTTCCTCATTTTAAGTTCACTTCACTTGTATCACTTGTCTTCCCGTTGTTCATTGATTTGCTCAAGCAGGCACCAGTAACGTCTTCATACATCCTGTGACATGCTAGTGCAGCCCAAGGCCATCTGCTTGCTCCACGAACATGAAGAGCCTCAAACTTCAGAACATGAGAATGAGGTCTATAATTGTTACAGGTTTTTGGCATATCAAATATGACAGGGGTAACTTGCCAGGCTCTGCCGTGTGGGTGGGATACTCTTGTAGTAGTCTCTCATCGTGCATGTATTGATGAAACTGGGAAATATTTTAAGATATGATTCTAAAAGCATCTGGAGTGAATGGAGCAATACTACAGCAGGAAAGGTACTTGCTTTGTTCACCTCAGATTCTGTTTGATCCCTGGCACCTAATCACTGGGAGTGATTCCTGAGTGCAAAGTCAGAAGTAAAACCTGAGCACAGTCGAGTGTGGCCTCAAGACAAACAGAAATGTCTTGAGGTAAATATTTAATTTATTATTTTCAAAAATTCCTCATTTTATAATTACCTAAAATTTTGCCTAGAATATTTTATTGTGTTTCCCGGCGGCGTTCCCGACAATCATTTATCACTATTATTACTTATTTTAACTACTATTAGTATGCTTTTAAATAAACTAAAAAGAAAAATGATTTAATTGACAAACATGTTCCCTAAATCAAGTAAATCTGGTAATCAATTTAGCATAAATTGAAAGATCTATACAGGGGAAGTTATAAATCAGAATTTAAAAGTATAAAAGAAAGTGAAAGGAAACAGAAACACATCACTAATATGGATTGGAAGGCTTAATACCCTGAAAGGACCATCTTGCTAAAAGACCTGTAAAGATCTAATAAAGGTCTGGAAGTATCCCCACTGATATATTTTTCATTTAATCACCCTTCAAAAATATTATTTTAAGTTATTTCCCAGTTTCTATGCTTTCCCAAAATATCCTTGAAATATATGTACTTTAAGTCAAAGTGCTATACAAAGTAAATGATATATCGTAGTTGAGAAGTACACAGGTATTAATCATTAGAGTTTTGATCATCTGCATAATATGACTCAAACTTTGAATAACTATTAAAATTGCAACTATGTCCCAAACTCACTGATTTCATTTGCAAACATTACCCATGACATGTTTCTCTCAACTGTTACTTTACTGTGCTTATATACTTGCCTCTAAATGTCCCACTCAAATTGACTCACGAATCACTCTTCTATTTTTTTCATGTGTTGATCCCCAAAAACCACTTTGGAAAGTCTTTTAATATTTCAACACCTTTACGTTACTGTCAGTAGCTCACACTAGGACATGGCTTAACACAAATTGAAGCACTGGCATCAAATAGCATTCGTTCAATACGCATGCGTGTGTATGTTTGTATATGTGTAAGAGATGTGTAATATTCTCTCAAGGCTGGAGATTATGCAAAGATAAGGAATTTGTCTGTACATCATTTTGCTATTCAGCTCAGCACCTAGATGACTGCCCAACATGCAGCGACTAGAAAACCTTTGCAAATAAGTTAGTTTCTATGAGTGCACTGAACTGAGTACTTTCTTCCTACCCTTCTAAACAAAGAAACTGAAGTAAAGGGATTTACAAAATTATTTTAAAGTTTAACTAATCTAGAATGAGGTAGGAATGATTTTAAAAACAACCAAATCAATGTGTTCAATTCAATTGTTCAACTGTCCAATCTAATTGCCAGATACGTTCAGTTCAGACAAACTGAATCCAGCATTGAAAAGGTCTAACTAATAATTAAACAGCAATGGAGCATGACATTGAGCTAGTATAGTTGACAGAAGAGATTAACACAACTCAAAATGAAAATAAAAGTAATAAGAGTTTAAGCATGAAACGCTTTATTGAAGAGGCAAAAGATCTGTGCTAATAGGAGGAAATCATAGCCCAGATTCGATCAAGGTAAAGCAATATCAGTTGTCAATCCTGCTCTTCATTTCCCAACAATGTGCTCTTCAAGAACCAAGCCAGGCCAGAGGTTAGAGAAGTATAATCCATCATTGTAGCTAAAAGGGTAGGTGATAAAGTCCCAAGACTAAGAAGAGCGAAGATCTTGTTCATGCCCCCTGATGCATTTTGGTGCTGTTTACTTGCCCTTGGGTGAACACATCTGCTGGCAAGGATGTACAGGAGGACATTTCTGCTGGCAAAGAGGAGGTGGGCACTGCACAGGTGGGCATGGAGGAGGCAAACAGGGCTCCATGCACGGAGATGGTGGGAATGGCTGTGGAAACCCTGGTGGACAAGGCTCAGGGCAGGCCCAGGCACATTGATGGTGGACAAGGCTCAGGGCAGGGCTCAGGGCACATTAATGGTGAACAAGGCTCAGGGCAGGGCTCAGGGCGAACCGACGGTTCAGAGGACTCCCGCCATGTATTGATGAACTTAGGAGGTTTTTCGCAGGGCTCCTTGCACCGCTCTGGCTTGTAATAAGACATCTTTCCTGAGTTCGAGGATTCTGAAAGATGAAATGGGATAAGAGTGTGATGAGTTCTCTTAAGAGAAAAAGTGTATGTGAATAACTATTTAGCCAAGTTGTTAATTTACATGTCTCTTTGATTCCTTAAGACATATCTTATATTTTGCATAGATTTTCACTCTTAGAGTGCTCAGATTTTTAGTCAATTTGGGGAAAATCTTTAATTCTGTCACTTTCTACCTACGAAATACCTAGGCAAGTGGATGTGTGATACAAATATTATCTGAAGAAATTCCAGAAACTCCCCAAGCAAATGACTTCTCATATCCCCATGTCCCAATTTCTAACATAAATGTACTGACTTTGGTTCTGAGTCATGGGCTCACATAGGACTCAAAGTCTTACACCTAACTCTCAAAGGGATAGTACAGAGAGGGATGCATTAAAACTAATGTCCAGCAGACACCTGGACCCATCTCTTACTCTCCTTCAGTTTACTATTACAAAAATTATTCCATTTCTTCTAACAACTTAGTGATCTCCTACCAGTCAGCAGTGGAAAAGCATGGGTAAGAATCAATGTGCGGAATCTGAGGGCTGCACTAGTCCCCTGAGCACCATTTAGAGTAACTCCTGAACCAAGAGAAATCCCTGAGCACTACAGTGTGTAGCCAAAGCAATGAAAAACGTACACCGATTAACTAAAATTTGCCCTTTTCCTGGCCTTTTCTTAATTTCCTCACATATGAACATTAGTTACTTAAAACAATTACTTATGCTGCCTAAGTTCTAACACTATCCAAATGTCAAGAAAACCTTTGAAGAGTTGTACTCACCAGAGACTTCAAGAAGATCTGCAACTGAGCAAAAAGATGGTAGCTTTGGTGTGATGGAGAGCCCTTTTATATGGACCAGATCACGGTACACTTATTTCCCAACCAAAAATACCACTGCATGCAATCTCACAAATGGTTTGCCTCTCTCACACTGATACCACAAAACTCTTGTTCTCCTGACCACTGCTAGAGTAGTGCACGGTGACTCACTGGAGTCTTGTCTCATACTCCCCATGCCAGAGTGATGAGGCAATTCATGAATATGAGAAATTCTTTAACAGCTATTATGCTCTCCACAGTCAGAGATGGTGTTTCTCATACTCCCCCAGCTTCCAAAGCATCTGGCATGTACAACTCACTACTTGATTCAATTTCACCTACGAAGCATCCCATTCCCTTTATCAGCAGAGACCAGGAACATTTTTCTAATGATATTTTAACACTTACCCACTTTTTTTTTTCATTTTGGGTCACACCCAACAATTCTCAGGGGTTATTCCAGGCTTTGCACTAAGGGGATTACTCCTTGTGGTGCTTGGGGACCATATGGGATGCCAGGAAACCAAACAGGGATCAGTTGCATGCAAGGCAAATGCCCTACCCACTGAACTATAGCTCCAGCCCCACCCACCTTTTAAAAAAATTTATTATATACAAGCGTGAGATATACAATTACAAAGATGTTCATGTTTGGGTTTCGGTCATTCAGTGTTTTCAGAACCATCCCTCCACCAGTTCCCATTTCCCACCACCCCTTTTTTTAAATAACAATCTTTCCCTTTTACCATCTTCTACTGATTTTTAGGGTTTTCTAGACAATGGATTGATGTACCTCATCACAGTCTTAACTTGATTTTCCAGGTGCTGACGGTTCTACATTGGGTGTGTTTTCCATGGCTCCATTCCAATGCTCAATTAATGGGCTTGAATAGGGCAGTATCATACCTCAATTTTCTAGGGCATAAGAGTCACTGCCCAGGAGGCTCCTTAATGCTTCAAATTGCAAATATACACACTGACCTGGACTTTTTTGTTCTTCATGACCATGACTGACTTGTGACTGAATAATAACCAAAATTCTCTCAATTTCTTCAAACTGATATAATGTCTGGGCAAGTTCTTCCCTCATTTATAGCCCCAAATACTATGAACTACTTTCTTCTACTAAAGTTAATTCAAATGACTCTTTATCAGGTCCTCTGTTCAAAAAATGGCCTGGAGTACTTTTAACATCATTAATACAATCAAGGTTAAAACTTCAAAAGCTATTTCATCCATATTTTATCTAAATAAATTTAGCAAACAACTAAGAACCTATTGAGAGTGCCTCGATGCATCTGTTAATCTGTCAAACATAGGCAGCATTTCATCTAGGCCTACTAGGGAAAACTTAAGGCCTTAACTTTGCAGATATATGCAGGCAACACTATTGTGACACAATGTATGTCCAAACATCCTGGAAGATAAGTTTGTAAATTTGATACAAGAACTATACCTGTCTCCAAGTTTACTGCAAAAGCTCAAATAAATGCCTAATATAAAATGTTTGAGAAGTGCTTGACAATCATGAGTTATTCATTTATTTTTTTCTAATTAATATTTTATTGTACCACTGTGAGGTATACAATTTCAAAGATGTTCATGTTTGAGTTTCAGTCATACATTGTTCCAGCACCCATCCATCCACCAGTGCCCATTTCCCACCACTAATGTCCCAACTTCCCTCCCCCTCCCCTAGCCTGCCTCTATGGCGGGTTCTTTATCTCTTTCATCTCTTTTCTCTTTTCTCTTACAGATTGTGGATTGAATACATACATTTAGAGAATATCATGTATCTTTTGCCTATATTCAATGTTTAGTTCTTGGCTGGTATTATCATTTTCTACGATGATTAGCACACTGTTCCCTTCTCTGTCTTACCTCACCTCTGACTCCCACATGTCTGTGGTATACCAGGTTTGGAAATATCATCTAAGTGGTTCATCTTAGAGCTTCTACCACTTAATAGAATTATATATAAATATATAAAGCCTTAATAATTGAATAAGCAAAGGATTTAAATAGATAATCCCTAAAGAAGTTATAAGGGCCAGAGTGATAATATTGAGGGTAGGGAATTTGTCTTACGCCCAGTTGTCCCAGGTTTGACCGAGCATACCATATGCACATAAAGTATTTCAGGAGTATTTCTTGAGCAGAGAATTGGTAAACCCTGAGCTCAGTAAACCCTGAGCTCAGTAAACCTAGGTGTAAATTTTAAAAAAAGTTGTATAATGGTGAGCAGATACCTAAAAATCCACTCCAGTAAAAACTAGGAAATACAAATTAAAACCACAATATCACCTTATCCCATTAGAATAGCCATTATGGAGTCTTGTGAAAGGTGGAAATTACCACAAACATGTGGGAGTCAGAGGTTAGTAAGACAGAGAAGGAAACAGAGTGCTAATAATTGTTGAAAGTGCAAATACCAACCTAGAACTGAGCATTAAATACAGGCAAAAATACACATGATAACCTCTAAATGTTTGTGTTGCAATCCACAATGTGAAGAGAAGGAAGAGAGAGAAGAGAGAGGTAGAAAGAAAAAGATAATAAACCTGCCATAGAGGCAGGCTGGGTGGGGGTGGGAATCGGGGACTGGTGTGGTAGAAATAGGCAGTGGTGGAGGGATAAGGTGCTGGAACACTGTATGACCGTAACCCAAATGAACTCATCTTTGTAATTGTATATCTCACAGTGGCATAATAAAATATTAAATTAAAAAAGAATAGCCATTATCAAAAGGTAAAGTGATACTGTAGAGATAAGGAATCTCACATACTTTTGTTCAAATGCAAAATAATCAGCCACTACAGACAATAGTGTTATGGTTCTTCAAAGTATTAAAAAATTCTAACATTAATATTCCATATGGGTATTTACCCAAAGAATTCAAATCAGGGTCTCAAACAAGGTTAGCATATCCAAATTACTGTGCATTGATCACAAGAGCCAAAAAATTTCCAATTAGTTAAGCCTAAGTGTCATTAACAGATGAGTTGATAAAGAAATACATGAATCTATATGCAATGTAATATTATTAGACACTACAAAGGAAGGAAATATTGCACTATGAGATAATATGCAGATAACTTGGAAACATTATGCCAAGAAAAATGAGTCAGTGATCAGAGTGGTAGAAATGCAGGTAGAGCAATTGCCTTGCATACAACCAACAAAGTGTCAACCCCAGCACCCCATATGGTCCCCCCAAGTTCTGTCAAAAGTGATCTCTTAGTACAGAGCCAGGGAGCGCTTCCTGGTGTGACTTTAAATGAGCAACCCTCTCAAAGAAAAAAAAAATGCGTCAGATGTTGGGCAAATAATGCATGATTTCTCTTGTGTAAGTTATCTGGAATAGTTAAGCCCACTGAAGTGTAGAATGAAATCATAGTTACCAAGAGATGGAGGGCTACAGGGAGCAGATAATTAGCAAGTATACATTATGAGTTATGTAAGATTGTTGAGATATCCAATATCATTGGCAATAATTTAACATTATTTCACACTGCAAAATCATGAAGATGATAGTTCTCATATTAAAGGTTCTTACTCGGAGAAACAAAAATATGAATTTTAAAAGGTAGAAAATAAAAGGGCTGGGGTGGGAGCAATGGTACAGTAGGTAGAACACACTGTGCAGAACGACTAACTGGGTTTGATCACTAACATCTTATCTGTTCCCTTAAGCCCACCAGAAGTTAGCCCTAGAGTACACCATAAGGTCTTCCTCCAAAAAATAACCCCAAAAGTAAAAAGCTAAAAAAATGAATCACTAAAGTCAAATATTTAAAATATATATGCTAGAGGAGCCAGAGTAACAGTATAACAGGTAAGATGCTCGCCTTGAACACAGTGGACCCAGATTGGGTACCAAATCCCATATGGATGGTCCCCAAACATCACCAAGTTACCCCTGAGCATCAACAAATGCTGGTCCCCAAACAAATCTATATGGTGAGAATAGAATAGTGTGCCAAAAGACATACGTACTTCCAGTCTTCCCTGCTGCTCTCCTCCTCTCTTGCTGACATCAATCCCTAATTAGCAGGCAACTGGATGATGCACCTCCAGAGCTCACACCTTCTAACTCATGAGGGCCCTGCCCACTGCCTGGGGAGAATTTCACACCTAATACTCCTTACCTAGGAGAATAAATGCTGTGTGGAATCTGCAATGTTTCTAATATTAGTGGACTGGGGGTACATCATAGAAGGAGCCTGTGCCTTAACTGGAGGCATGATGAGGCAGGAACATCTCCTGTGAGCTATGTTCTCCATCTTTCTCAGCATTTCAGAAGAGAAGCACAAGGTCAGCTCTTCTGCCCAGCAGTCAGACCAACAGAGGAGTCAGAGCACACCCAGAAAAGCGACATCTCTAAAGAGGATTCCTGAGGAAACAGATGGTGTTAGAATGTGTGCTACGTGTTCATAATATTCTTTTCCATGGTGAAATTATAGGAACTAGAGGAGGTCATCTAGAGTAGGATGAGAATAATCTAAAATATGTGGAATGTAAATAGATCTATCAACATTTTAGATATATTTTTTCTTAGCTTCCTGAATTGCTAATTGAGTCTAAAGCTATTTTCATCAATAAATTATTTAGGGTTGCCACTTTCGTCCGGTAAACTGAAGGATCATGCTCTATGAAGAAAAGAATGCTAAATGGTATTTCCCAACTTTCATAATAACTCCCTGAAATTCAGAGTAAATAATTAAAGAATAGATGATCCTTACTTTTTCACAAATAATGAGAATACTTGAAGCATTTCATGCAAATTGAATATCAAAGAATCATATTTGCATAAGGGGTTTGATCTATTTTACTTAGAAACCTGTAATAGTTATTACTCTAGGAGAAGTTTAGTAAAATAATGGGAGGAAGAGAAATTTAGGAGCCAGAGGGCCAGGTATAGGTGTTAAAGATCTTACCTTGATGTGACTGATCCTGGTTCAGTCTCTGGTAATACTATGGTCCTCTGAGCACTGCTGGAAGTGGACTCCAAGCAAAGGGCCAGTGGTAGTTCTCAAGCTCGAGATTGTGTGGCCTCCACCAACAAAAGACTAAAATTTCAATTCATCACCATTAATTGACCTTTAAAAATTTTACCTGAGTTTTTATCGGTTTATGTTTCAAGTATTTTAAAATATTTGTAACTGTTTATAACTAGTTTTCTAACAGCTACCAAGTATTCTATTGTGTGGAGATGTACCAAAGTTTCTTTTTTTTATATTTTATTTTAACAATTACAAAGATATACAATTAAAAAGTTCATATTTAGGTTTTGGTCATATAGTGGTAGCACCATCCCGCCACCAGTGCCCATCTCCCAGTCATAACTTCTCTGGTTGTTTCCAGGTTCTAGCTATTGTGAATGTGCTGCTATGAAAATAAAAATTGTGGATCAGGTGCTTCTGCAGTGCATTTTGACTTTCAGAGTATATTCCCAGGAGTAGTATGGCTGGATCAAATGAGAGCTGTTAGAAAAAAAATAGAGAATTTATGGGGAGATTTGCCTGTAAATAGATGAACTTGGAAAGGATCGTGTTGAGTAAAAGTATCCAGAAGTAAAAAGCCAGATATAGAATGACTGCATTTATTTGCATGAAATAAATATAAATATATATTTTCATATTTGATATATACATATAGTATGATATATACATATAGTATGATATATATATACATATAGTATGATAGCAAGCTATCAAAATCAGGCAAAGCATGAGTCAGAAAGTCCTGTCAATAGGTGGAATCTACCACAAATGTATGTAGGAGTCAGCAGTTAGTTAAGACAGAGAGGAAACAGTATGCTAATAATGATCAAAAATGGTAAGACTAGCCTAAAACTGAACATTGGATATACAAAAGATATACATGACAACCTCTAAATGTATGTATTGCAATCCACAATGTGTAAAAGAGTTAAAGAGGAGGAGAAAAAATAGAAAGAAAAAGAGAGAAAAAACTTGCTTTATAGAGGCAGGCTAATGGAGGGGAGATAATTGGGGTCATTGGTGGTAGGAAATGGGCATTAGTGGAGAGGATGGGTGCTGGACACTGTATGACCGAACTCAAGCATGAGACATTTTTATAATTCTATATCTACAGTGATACAATAAATAAAAAAATTTCAAATGTTTTAAATAGTTACATTTTTAATTTAGTATATAGAACTTATTAAAATAATAAATATATATATGTACTTAGAAAATATGTAAATAAATATTTTAATAAATTAGCATGTTTTAAATTCAATGACTCTTTAATTTAGACTTTGCTGACCTATTTATTTAGTATTGCTATATTTCTGTTCCCTTGTGAGTAAAATGTACTTCTCACGATTTTGTGAACTGCCGGTGAGATAAATAATAATACTGGAAACAAATTTGATTATTGGAAATCATGTATC
>JAJIBD010033966.1:0-48507 GCA_021461705.1 Cryptotis parvus
AAAGCCTCAGGCTACCAAATGCTAACATCCAAGCTTGCAAAACGGTGCAGAAGATAAAAGAAGACCTCAAAGACAGAAGAGCAGAAATACTGGAAGATGCAGCAGAAGCCAGAAAAGCATTTTCCAAGATCTCCGCCCACCTCTCTTTGCAGGTTAATCTGAGGTAAGACCACAAGATGACTGCCCTCCAACGCCTGATGATCCATCATCATATCTTCCAGAAAGGCAATGGAGAAGATTATCCATGACTTCACTAAAATCTCTTGATAACCATGTCCACCCGGCAATATACCAAATTCCACAGGATAGATATATGTCATTCTGCAAAAGTTCCTTCTGAACCGACTACGCCATCTCTCGTCGGTAAAGAAGGGAACAGCACCAGGCCCAGACAAAGTCAGGACCGAACACCTGAAGAATTTGCCTCTCGGTACTCATCATCAATACACTAGCTCAGGCGCCTTCACACACTACCTGTCAGAATGCAAAGTGCTCCTCCCAATTGAAAAAACAGCAGGACAGAAGTTCCTACCGTTCAAGAAGGGAGAGACATTCACAACATTGGCAACTATCACCCCATCTGCCTGTTGTCCATCAGTCATCTACAAGCTGTTTATATCATCCTTAACAGTGATTGGCCGAACACTGTGGGATGAAGGATTCACCAACCATGCTAGAGCAAACTGGCTTCCGGAAAGGATTCAGCACAATCTACCATAATTCACACAGTAACCAAGCTCATTGAGGTTTGTAGGTGTACAAGATGCCGCCTGTCTCACATTCATTGATTTAAAGAAAGTTTCCTTTGATTCTGTGTGGAGACTGAAACCGTCATCGAAGTCCCAAATAAACAGAGCTCTCAAACCTACAATACATCAAGATCCTTCGTGAGCTGTAACATGCATTCTACTACAAGCACTTTTATTAAGATAAAAATAAATATTTGTTCTTTCTTGAATGTAATGTAGTTTCTACTTATTCTGGCCATGAACTCATCATTCACTGTTACATTTTTTCCTTGAGCCATTAGTCACTAAGACGGTCTGTGTGATATTTGAGGATTCCCTAGCACATATCTGAAAGCACATATTGAGGGATTCATAGCCCATATCCAGGAAATCACCCCTTACTACCAAGTCTCAGGAATTTCTACATGCCCTAATCTATGGTCCTAAAATTAGAGATAAAACAGCCATAAAATGTAAATATGTATATAGGAGCCTAAGAAATGATATATTCCAGTGGGTAGGGTGTTTGCTCAGATGCAGCCGCCTGTGCAGGCCCTGGTTCGATCCCTGGTATCCTATATGGGGTCCCTCGAGCACCGCCTAGAGTACTCCTTGGAGGCAGAGTCAGGAGAAACTCCTGAGTAATATTAACGGGTGTGACCCAAAAAAGCAAAAAAAAAGTAATACAAGTACAATGTCATATTTATACCCTAATCACAAATATATGGATATTATTACAGATTCAGAAGTGTTTAGATGTAACAGAACAGGAAAAGTATAATATTACAGAGGATTTGATAATGTATTTTCCCTGTCCAAGCTAAGTTTTCATGCTCAAAGGCAAAATTCTCACTTTAATAATATTTTTTCTATTTTATTACTTCCTCTTCTTTGTGTCCTCACAATGTAAAAAATGTAAGCTTAAGCCCCAGGGGCAACTAGTAAGTAGGACAAAACTGAGACCAGGCTTATCACTGGTAAATAAGAGACAGTAGCGTTAAGTAACTGAACCTTCAAGAATTATATAACTTTTCTTGAACTCTGGGGTCAAGTACTTCAAAACTACTTATCAGACATAGTTAAGCAAATATATTTTCACTAAAATGTAGTTTTCTCCTTAATAGGAGATAAAATATGAGCAGATTGAAGACGGAATACCTACCACCCTGTTTTCTGTGTGATCTCCAGGCAGAATACAAACTGAATCCTCTAAGCTACTACTCAGGGGAACAGATACCTGACTTTGTCCCATCCCAAAATAAGAAAGTGGCGTGTATTCAGTACAGTGGTCATAACACATATATAATACGTCAAATTGCCACCTCAATAAAGTTTAAGAACATCAAGTACCTGGCAAACTAAATAGATGCCATCATCATTGAATCCATTATCAGTAGCACATAAAGCCCAGGCATGCCTAGACTTCTAGCAGAAAATGACTTCTATACCCTTCACCTGTCACTTATCACTTGTCTTCCTGTTGATCATCGAATTGTAGGGCCAGTAACATCTCCATTCGTGAATGAGGTCCATTATTGTTACTGTTTTTGGCATATTCAATACAACCCTAGGTAGCTTGCCAGGCTCTGCGTGGCTCTGGGTTCATCCCAGGACCCAGCTTTTGCTATATCAGACCATCAACTATCCAGGGCCCATGGGGGTAAGCCCCTGGGGTGTAGACAAGCCTGTCTCCCTGTCTGCCACCTATCAAAGCAGCCAGAGCAGATCGCAGCCACACCTGCAACACCTCAAGGGCAGGATATCTATTCTTCACCACAATTCTCAAATCTTACACTTTCTATGACCAGGTGATTTATATCATCATTTAGCCAAATATGGATCATATGGTAGTAGTAGTGAAGGGATATATTCATGTCTGAGGACACCTTTGCAAAGATTGTCGTTTTACATATAAGAATCAAACACTGATATTTCTTCAGATGTGTCCTAACTTCCAAGCTAAAAAGGCCTTGCAGGTGTGGTCCTCATAAAACTATGAGCCTCAAATACCTGAGAGAAACTGCCATTACCGCTTCTCCACAATGAGAATCTAGGGCAACAAACAACATACTTCAGTTCATTAACATCTCCTTCCCATCATCACAGCCAACTCCTTATAGCCATCTAACCAGGAGTGAAACTTAGACTTGATTTGTGAATGCTAGGGCAATGGTGGGTTCCAGCTGCATGAAGACAGACTTCTTCATCATTTTTTAGACTGGGCCAAAACAGAGGTGAGAGAAACCTTATGGAGGTATGATAATACAAGGAAAAGAAAAGTAAAATCTAAATATATATAGATTATTATAAATTGGTCGCTCAGAGTGTGTTAATAAATACTAATACTAATGAGGATGTATTGGCGTGCAAGGTATAGTTTCCATAAAAGTAAAAATAATAAAGCATGACAAACTCATAATGCAAGTCAGAGATAAAGTCAATAAAAAGTAAAATTATAGCATTGTAAAAACTTCCAGAGATTTTCCAAGAAACAGTATGACTGTTAACATGCACACTTATTTTTAGTAGAGCATAGAATAAAGTAAGCCTTGTAAAAAGAGGAATACAAATGTTGTGGGCACTCTCTCACTGCTTAGAGTGCCTTCATATAATAATTATATATAGCAAGGTATCCCTGCTTGAAAACTAAGGAGAAGTATGGAATCATATGAACACATCATATCTCACAGGAGGTAAACATTTATGATTTAGAGAGTTGAAAAGTTAGTGTATCAGTCTCCAGAGCACAAACCAGGCAAAAGTAATGTCACATAAACAGAAAAGTATTTTGTGTAAATCCCGGCGAGATCAGTTGTTTCAAAACAACCAAAGAAATTCGTAAACTGCCAGAGGTGGATATTAATCGAAGCTTGCTCGTGACTGACTCCTCGCAGGACAACGAATCACAGATGCCTCCTGTACCTGAGCAGGAACCTCGCCCAGGTGTATTAAACAGATGAAAAAGTTCAAGTATGAAGTAAAACATGAAAGCGTGGAGCCCCCATATTCATAGAAACTGGACATTATCCATTTGAAACTTTTACTGCTACTTCTCAGTGCCCGTGAGATGATGGGAACAGGCAGTAGATCAAATACAACACCTTCAAGGAGCCATCATAGAGAAAGGGATCAGATCTCTGTGCAAAACCCTGTATTAAACACACATATCTTCATATAGGGTAAAAATCCAAATCTAAGCTCCTGGGAGTAAAGTGCATCAATTCTTTTTCTCCATATGACCACTGTGGACTAGAGCCAGCATGTGACTGATCCTACGGATGTCAAAGAGATCA
Organism: Cryptotis parvus; assembly: GCA_021461705.1. Classification (NCBI taxonomy): domain Eukaryota; kingdom Metazoa; phylum Chordata; class Mammalia; order Eulipotyphla; family Soricidae; genus Cryptotis; species Cryptotis parvus. The sequence goes on from JAJIBD010033966.1 coordinate 4,022, forward strand.
CGTGGCGGCCAGAGTGAGAAAAATCCAGCAGGTAGGCTGTTTGCTCTTGCACGCACGCTCCAGCCGGCCTGGGTTCGATCCCTGGCATCCCATATGGTCCCCTGAGCACCGCCAGAGGTAATTCTTGAGTGTGCAGAGACAGGAGAAACCTGAGCATTGCTGGGTTTGACCAAAAAAAAAGGCAAAAAGAAAAAGATCATGTGGCTGCCTACTCCACGCGGTCAGACTTCTTGTCAAGACCGGAAGGAACGGTTTGAGGCTCTTTCACAAGTACTTGAAGCAAGCAGATGCTGGCTGGCTACACTAGAATGTGATAGGGGTCAAATGGAAATGTTACTGGTGCCTATTCAAGCAACAACCGATGCTGAATAACAAAAAGTCATGATCAAGTGATCAAGTGAAGCAAATAGCTTTTATTAAAATAAAATTACTTAGAGAGTAGTAGACAGGAAGGGAAGAAATATGTGTCTAAGAGAGGTAAGCTCAAAAGAATAAGAAACAGACCTTCAAAAAGTGAGAGATACAAGTTCAAAGGAAGAACACAGATTTGAGATGACCAGTCAGCAACAACTAGTTTTGTCCCCTGGCACAGTGTCTGGAGGTAAAAGTGAGGCCAGTAAGCCTCTTACTCCTAAAGCAACACTTAAGAAACCCATTATTCCTAAGTATAAGGGCTCTTTTATCAGGATAAGGTACTATATATTCTTCTCCTATGTTACCAACAATGGTAAGGAAAATCGTTAAAAAAATTCTCTGATTCTTTTATAGATAACAGTCATTTAATAGAAATACAACATTTGTTTTATCTTTTCATTTGTTAATAAACATCTGGGTCACTTCTATATACATATTAGTGATGATGCATTGATATATGTTAATGTGTGAATATTTATAAATGATTATCTTTGTCATGTTCATAGTTATGGGATTTGCCCATTTCCATACAACTCCAGCATTTAAGATAAAAAAATTGTTACCAAACCTTTCCTGCAGTTGTTTCACTTTTTTGCATTACTACCCAGCATAATGTGATAGGTGTTCACACCCTCAGTATCTAGTATGCTATATATACACCACAATGGTGAGGTATTTTTTCATAGTTACATTAAAATTGCATTGTCACAGATCTCAATACTAGACATCTACTAGACACACAGACATCCCATTGTTCATCGAGATTTCTCATTAGAGTAGGTGCCCAGTAACATTTCCACATTGATCTGAGCACATGCCAGAGTGTAAAGCCCATAAATGAGTACTCTGTTTGCTTCAGGAACACGAAGAAAGCTCTCCTCAAACCGCTCCTTCAGGTCTCTGACGAAAAATTTCACAGATGATTTTGGTGGTGGCGCCACGTGATCTTTTGACATCCTTTGGGATCCAGTCAAAATACCTAGTCCAGTGGTCGCTTCCAAATCATTACATGTCCAGCCGGCTTTCCATTTTGATACGCCTTAGCAAACGAGACAGGGTCCTTTGACTCTGGAACAGGCCGATGGAGGTCGAGTCTCGATTCCTTCTCCATCACCCTGAGCAGTACGAATACATACTCCCAAGCATAGCTCTTTCGATTCTGGAGACCCATAACAGAGAGCATTCTCATCCTGCTTCGTAGGGGCCCAGGTCTCTGAGGCGTATGTTATTGCAGGGAGAATGTGGAGTCAAAGAGATGTGCCCAGAGCCAGAGGTTCTTTTGTCCTTTTAGCTGTTTCTTCAATGCCTTTGAAGGCATTCCCATGCCGCTCTCTTCCTCCTGCGGCAGCCAGGTTTTAGGTCGTTCATCATGTTGACTTCTCCAACTAGGTACACATAACTGCTGCATTCAGAGATGTCTGTTCCATTGAGAAAGTGAATGGGGCCTCTGGAACTAGTCTCATTTTCATTTGAACATTGTTTTCTTTAGATTCAGCTGTAGAATCGATCTTTCCATCATTCGGTGAAGTCAGCCAGCATTTGTATCGTTTGGCTAATGTTTTATGTTATTAGAACGATGTCATCAGTGAAGCGGAGGTAAGTATTTTTTAGCCGACCATCTATCTTCACTCCCATTCCTTCCCATTCTAATTGCTCAGCATTATGTTCTCGTAGGGTGTGGCACTGAAGAGTTTGGGTGAAATGGTATCACCCTGTAGAACCCCTTTTTTGAACATCAGTGGTCACTTCCTTGTAGAATGGTAGATCCTGGTGGTGAATCCGTATACAGCTCACGAAGGATCTTGATGTATTGAGTTTGAATGCCCCATATCGCTAAGGCTTCGATAACTGCTTGGTCTCAACAGAATCAAAGACTTTCTTTAAATCAATGATTGTGAGAGCAGAGCGGCATCTTGAACTCCCTATAAACCTCAATGAGCTTGGTTACTGTGTGGACATCGAAAGAGCTATGCTTGGAATATCACGTCTCACTCAAGTGAGAAGGAATCCGAGTTCTGACCTCCGTCGCTATTCCAGAATCAGGGACGCTGTCTCGTTTGCCAAGGCATCGAAAATCAAATGGGCTGGACATGTAATGCGATGGCTTGAGACAACTGGGCTAGAGCCATTACCGACTGGATCCCACGGGATGTCAAAAAGATCACGTGGCCGCCCACCTACAAGATGGTCAGACTTCCTTGTTAAGACCCTGAAGGAACGGTTTGAGGCTCTTCATATTCCTGAATCAACCAGATGCCATTAGGCTACATTAGCACATGATAGGGTCCAATGGAAATGTTACTGGAGGGCCCGGCTCGAGCAAATCGATGAGTAACGGGATTCAAGTGATCAAGTGATCAAGTGATGGTCGATTGTGTTGAATTCTTTTCAGAAGCCAGCTTGCTCTCATGGTTGTCCTTCATCTTATATTCTTCCAATCCTTATAGATGATGTTATAGATGATCTAATGGATATGAAGGGTTTTTAAGGTCCTTTTTTTATTAAAACAACCATGATTTATAAATTTATTCATAGTTGAGTTTTATTCATACAATGTCCATCACTGATTCAACTTCAGTGTGAGCCAATGGAACCAATGTTCTCAGGTTCCTTCCTATCCCAAATTCCCAGCCCACCCGCACCTCTACGTTCTTCATAGGCACTTTTCTAAGTTTAGTTGTTAAAGTTTGGGTCTCTTGATTTCAGTGTGGTTGACTCTGTGGTTTGGATATTTTCCTCTACTATTACTTAATACCACCTTGGACCTGACTGACCTGGCTCTTGTGTCTTCTCATCTGACTCTTCGCACCTTTCCCTCTACTCTTTCTTTCTTTCTTTCCTTTCCTCCTATACTCTGTGGGAAGATTGATCAGTATATTCGCCCTTTAAGACATTGCATTCCCTCATCCAGTTATTCTAAATACCACATGTAAGTGATATCATCCTGATTGTATACTTCTGGTTTACTTCATTTAATATGATGTCATGTTTTATTTACTATTTATTTTCAGTGTAACTTCATGTTAGAGATCATGCTGCCATACTTTATTTAAGAATAGCTTTGACTATTTAAGGTCATTTGTGGTTCCATACAAATTTTATAACTTATCTTCTATTCACTTGAAAAAAGTCATTGGCTTTTCAAATATGAATTTTATTGAATGTTTGCTTTAGATGAGCATATTAATAACTTCAGTTACTTCTGATTATGAACATAGGATGCATTTAAATTTATATCTTCCTATATTTCATTCAGTTATATAGGTATATCTCATAAATCTCAATGTATAGGTCTTTAGTTTCCTATGCTGGGTTTACTCCTAGATTTTGTTTTGTTTTGTTTTGTTTTTAGCTATTGTGAATAGGAGCATTTCCTCAGTTTTCATTGTCTCCAGTTCCTTGTATGTATATTTGCATATATAAAGGCAACGTATTTCAGTGTTGATTATGTATCCCACCACCTTACTGAACTCATTATCATTTCCTTTATGTTAGTAGAGTCCTTGGGGTTTTCTGTGTATATTATCATGTAGTCCACCATAACAATTTTCCTTCTTTTCTAAGTTAGATTTCTTGTACCTTTCTCTTGTCTAATTTCTTTAACTCAGATTTCCAGAAGTATATTGAAAAGAAGCAGTGGGCATAAGTAGAAAGAGGGCATTGAAAAAAATGATGGTGGTAACAGGAGACTCTGGTGAAGGTGTGTCTGTGGCACATTATAGGCATGAAACCCTATCACTGACAGTACTATAAATCACAATGCCTCAAATAAACAATATTTTTAAGATTTGCAAGTGCAAAAAATATAGTTGTAGTTATTTTTGTTTTGGGGCCACACTTGGCTGTGCTCCAGGTCAACTCCTGACAGGATCATCCCTGGCAGTGCTCGGGACTGTGAGCAGTGTCAGGGATCTGTGCCACATGCAAAGCAAGCCCCTACCTGCTATACTCTCCCTCTAGCCCTCCAAAATCAATTTTTGATAATTATTTTTGTTTTGAAAAATAAAACTATGTTATTTTTTAAAAGAAAGAAAAAAGCTAGTGAGAGTGGTTATCATCTAAATCCACACACTGCAGTCTATTATGAAATCTAATGTATTTTTCTTTGGGGGTTACCTCCTAGAGGTGCTCAGGGTTTACTCCTGGTTCTGTGTTCAAGGACCACACTTGCAGGGGCTTAGGAGACTATTTAGGTTCTGGGGATTGATCGTTAGTAAGCAAAACAACCTATCCACTGTACTATGTTTCTGGCCTATTTTTATTTGTCTGATTGTTCTGTGATAGATGTTTTGGGCCACACCGGGCAGTGCTCAGGGTTTACTTCTGATTCTGCACTCAGGAACCACTCCTGGCATTGCTCAGGCAACCCTGTGATATGTCTGGGATCCAATCCATGTTGGTCAATGTACTATGTGCTCTATATTATTGCTTAATCACAGCTTGTACTTTTTATAATGAAAATAATACAATGGAGAAAAATATGATTTACTGTGTTCCAGTTCTTTTCTTTCAGAAACTAGAGTTGTGGGTAATTTAAGTATTCCCTGGTCATATTCTCTCTCCTTCCTTCCTAGCTGTACTTGTGTCATTTTTCTTTAGACTAGAGTCTATTGGTCCTATCACTTACCTGGTTCAGATTGCTACAAGAAAATACAAGGATTTTCTTCAGGCTTCTCCATAAAAAACACAAATGAATTTCCAAGAATAACATGACCACAAGGCTCCATTCTCACAAGGTGCTTCACCCAGTACAGAACCACCACCATAAATTGCAGCTGGTATCCATTATCTATATAGAAAGTAGGCTTCAGTGCTAGGGTCTATTACACCCAGATTTAGTTTCAACAAATTCTGAACAAAGTCACAAGTTTGATTTATGAGCAGTGTGCCTGTATGTAATCCCCATGACTAACTTTACTTAATACACCTTAATTCATTAGATGAAATTAAGTACAGTAAATGTGGCTTTGACAGTCACATCTGAAATATTTTTAGAAAACATAATTCAATAATATCTTGTTTATTGCTAACAGCTATTCATTTAAGAACAGTAAGTCATAAATTATGATATTGCTTCATCACTAATACTGGATAGTGAGTCATCATTGTTATTTCATTACACACATATTCAATACGCCACTATTTTGCTTCATAAAACTAACAGTCATATATGTCTAGCTCTCCTTTTTTAATGTATGTTTAGTAAGACACCGATAAGAATAGATTAACACTGCATATTTATGGTAGTAAAATAATTTTCAAACACTAGGTTATATGTCTATCCTTAAATAAATGTTTCTGAAAAAATATTAAGAGATTCTTTCCAGTCCCATTTTTTAAAATTTCCTCATTTTAAGTTCACTTCACTTGTATCACTTGTCTTCCCGTTGTTCATTGATTTGCTCAAGCAGGCACCAGTAACGTCTTCATACATCCTGTGACATGCTAGTGCAGCCCAAGGCCATCTGCTTGCTCCACGAACATGAAGAGCCTCAAACTTCAGAACATGAGAATGAGGTCTATAATTGTTACAGGTTTTGGCATATCAAATATGACAGGGGTAACTTGCCAGGCTCTGCCGTGTGGGTGGGATACTCTTGTAGTAGTCTCTCATCGTGCATGTATTGATGAAACTGGGAAATATTTTAAGATATGATTCTAAAAGCATCTGGAGTGAATGGAGCAATACTACAGCAGGAAAGGTACTTGCTTTGTTCACCTCAGATTCTGTTTGATCCCTGGCACCTAATCACTGGGAGTGATTCCTGAGTGCAAAGTCAGAAGTAAAACCTGAGCACAGTCGAGTGTGGCCTCAAGACAAACAGAAATGTCTTGAGGTAAATATTTAATTTATTATTTTTCAAAAAATTCCTCATTTTATAATTACCTAAAATTTTGCCTAGAATATTTTATTGTGTTTCCCGGCGGCGTTCCCCGACAATCATTTATCACTATTATTACTTATTTTAACTACTATTAGTATGCTTTTAAATAAACTAAAAGAAAAATGATTTAATTGACAAACATGTTCCCTAAATCAAGTAAGTATCTGGTAATCAATTTAGCATAAATTGAAAGATCTATACAGGGGAAGTTATAAATCAGAATTTAAAAGTATAAAAGAAAGTGAAAGGAAACAGAAACACATCACTAATATGGATTGGAAGGCTTAATACCCTGAAAGGACCATCTTGCTAAAAGACCTGTAAAGATCTAATAAAGGTCTGGAAGTATCCCCACTGATATATTTTTCATTTAATCACCCCTTCAAAAATATTATTTTAAGTTATTTCCCAGTTTCTATGCTTTCCCCAAAATATCCTTGAAATATATGTACTTTAAGTCAAAGTGCTATACAAAGTAAATGATATATCGTAGTTGAGAAGTACACAGGTATTAATCATTAGAGTTTTGATCATCTGCATAATATGACTCAAACTTTGAATAACTATTAAAATTGCAACTATGTCCCAAACTCACTGATTTCATTTGCAAACATTACCCATGACATGTTTCTCTCAACTGTTACTTTACTGTGCTTATATACTTGCCTCTAAATGTCCCACTCAAATTGACTCACGAATCACTCTTCTATTTTTTTCATGTGTTGATCCCAAAAACCACTTTGGAAAAGTCTTTTAATATTTCAACACCTCTACGTACTGTCAGTAGCTCACACTAGGACATGGCTTAACACAAATTGAAGCACTGGCATCAATAGCATTCGCTCAATACGCATGCGTGTGTATGTTTGTATATGTGTAAGAGATGTGTAATATTCTCTCAAGGCTGGAGATTATGCAAAGATAAGGAATTTGTCTGTACATCATTTTGCTATTCAGCTCAGCACCTAGATGACTGCCCAACATGTAACGACTAGAAAACCTTTGCAAATAAGTTAGTTTCTATGAGTGCACTGAACTGAGTACTTTCTTCCTACCCTTCTAAACAAAGAAACTGAAGTAAAGGGATTTACAAAATTATTTTAAAGTTTAACTAATCTAGAATGAGGTAGGAATGATTTTAAAAACAACCAAATCAATGTGTTCAATTCAATTGTTCAACTGTCCAATCTAATTGCCAGATACGTTCAGTTCAGACAAACTGAATCCAGCATTGAAAAGGTCTAACTAATAATTAAACAGCAATGGAGCATGACATTGAGCTAGTATAGTTGACAGAAGAGATTAACACAACTCAAAAATGAAAATAAAAGTAATAAGAGTTTAAGCATGAAACGCTTTATTGAAGAGGCAAAAGATCTGTGCTAATAGGAGAGAAATCATAGCCCAGATTCGATCAAGGTAAAGCAATATCAGTTGTCAATCCTGCTCTTCATTTCCCAACAATGTGCTCTTCAAGAACCAAGCCAGGCCAGAGGTTAGAGAAGTATAATCCATCATTGTAGCTAAAGGGTAGGTGATAAAGTCCCAAGACTAAGAAGAGCGAAGATCTTGTTCATGCCCCTGATGCATTTTGGTGCTGTTTACTTGCCCTTGGGTGAACACATCTGCTGGCAAGGATGTACAGGAGGACATTTCTGCTGGCAAAGAGGAGGTGGGCACTGCACAGGTGGGCATGGAGGAGGCAAACAGGGCTCCATGCACGGAGATGGTGGGAATGGCTGTGGAAACCCTGGTGGACAAGGCTCAGGGCAGGGCTCAGGGCACATTGATGGTGGACAAGGCTCAGGGCAGGGCTCAGGGCACATTAATGGTGAACAAGGCTCAGGGCAGGGCTCAGGCGAACCGACGGTTCAGAGGACTCCCGCCATGTATTGATGAACTTAGGAGGTTTTTCGCAGGGCTCCTTGCACCGCTCTGGCTTGTAATAAGACATCTTTCCTGAGTTCGAGGATTCTGAAAGATGAAATGGGATAAGAGTGTGATGAGTTCTCTTAAGAGAAAAAGTGTATGTGAATAACTATTTAGCCAAGTTGTTAATTTACATGTCTCTTTGATTCCTTAAGACATATCTTATATTTTGCATAGATTTTCACTCTTAGAGTGCTCAGATTTTTAGTCAATTTGGGGAAAATCTTTAATTCTGTCACTTTCTACCTACAGAAATACCTAGGCAAGTGATGTGTGAAATACAAATATTATCTGAAGAAATTCCAGAAACTCCCCAAGCAAATGACTTCTCATATCCCCCATGTCCCAATTTCTAACATAAATGTACTGACTTTGGTTCTGAGTCATGGGCTCACATAGGACTCAAAGTCTTACACCTAACTCTCAAAGGGATAGTACAGAGAGGGATGCATTAAAACTAATGTCCAGCAGACACCTGGACCCATCTCTTACTCTCCTTCAGTTTACTATTACAAAAATTATTCCATTTCTTCTAACAACTTAGTGATCTCCCTACCAGTCAGCAGTGGAAAAGCATGGGTAAGAATCAATGTGCGGAATCTGAGGGCTGCATAGTCCCCTGAGCACCATTTAGAGTAACTCCTGAACCAAGAGAAATCCCTGAGCACTACAGTGTGTAGCCAAAGCAATGAAAAACGCATACCGATTAACTAAAATTTGCCCTTTTCCTGGCCTTTTCTTAATTTCCTCACATATGAACATTAGTTACTTAAAACAATTACTTATGCTGCCTAAGTTCTAACACTATCCAAATGTCAAGAAAACCTTTGAAGAGTTGTACTCACCAGAGACTTCAAAGAAGATCTGCAACTGAGCAAAAAGATGGTAGCTTTGGTGTGATGGAGAGCCCTTTTATATGGACCAGATCACGGTACACTTATTTCCCAACCAAAATACCACTGCATGCAATCTCACAAATGGTTTGCCTCTCTCACACTGATACCACAAAACTTCCTTGTTCTCCTGACCACTGCTAGAGTAGTGCACGGTGACTCACTGGAGTCTTGTCTCATACTCCCCATGCCAGAGTGATGAGGCAATTCATGAATATGAGAAATTCTTTAACAGCTATTATGCTCTCCACAGTCAGAGATGGTGTTTCTCATACTCCCCAGCTTCCAAAGCATCTGGCATGTACAACTCACTACTTGATTCAATTTCACCTACGAAGCATCCCCATTCCCTTTATCAGCAGAGACCAGGGAACATTTTCTAATGATATTTTAACACTTACCCACTTTTTTTTTTCATTTTGGGTCACACCCAACAATTCTCAGGGGTTATTCCAGGCTTTGCACTAAGGAATTACTCCTTGTGGTGCTTGGGGACCATATGGGATGCCAGGAAACCAAACAGGGATCAGTTGCATGCAAGGCAAATGCCCTACCCACTGAACTATAGCTCCAGCCCCACCCACCTTTTAAAAAAAATTTTTATTATACAAGCGTGAGATATACAATTACAAAGATGTTCATGTTTGGGTTTCGGTCATTCAGTGTTTCAGAACCATCCCTCCACCAGTTCCCATTTCCCACCACCCACCTTTTTTTTAAATAACAATCTTTCCCTTTTACCATCTTCTACTGATTTTTAGGGTTTTCTAGACAATGGATTGATGTACCTCATCACAGTCTTAACTTGATTTTCCAGGTGCTGACGGTTCTACATTGGGTGTGTTTTCCATGGCTCCATTCCAATGCTCAATTAATGGGCTTGAATAGGGCAGTATCATACCTCAATTTTCTAGGGCATAAGAGTCACTGCCCAGGAGGCTCCTTAATGCTTCAAATTGCAAATATACACACTGACCTGGACTTTTTGTTCTTCATGACCATGACTGACTTGTGACTGAATAATAACCAAAATTCTCTCAATTTCTTCAAACTGATATAATGTCTGGGCAAGTTCTTCCCTCATTTATAGCCCCAAATACTATGAACTACTTTCTTCTACTAAAGTTAATTCAAATGACTCTTTATCAGGTCCTCTGTTCAAAAAATGGCCTGGAGTACTTTTTAACATCATTAATACAATCAAGGATTAAAACTTCAAAAGCTATTTCATCCATATTTTATCTAAATAAATTTAGCAAACAACTAAGAACCTATTGAGAGTGCCTCGATGCATCTGTTAATCTGTCAAACATAGGCAGCATTTCATCTAGGCCTACTAGGAGAAAACTTAAGGCCTTAACTTTGCAGATATATGCAGGCAACACTATTGTGACACAATGTATGTCCAAACATCCTGGAAGATAAGTTTGTAAATTTGATACAAGAACTATACCTGTCTCCAAGTTTACTGCAAAAGCTCAAATAAATGCCTAATATAAAATGTTTGAGAAGTGCTTGACAATCATGAGTTATTCATTTACTTTTTTCTAATTAATATTTTATTGTACCACTGTGAGGTATACAATTTCAAAGATGTTCATGTTTGAGTTTCAGTCATACATTGTTCCAGCACCCATCCATCCACCAGTGCCCATTTCCCACCACCAATGTCCCAACTTCCCTCCCCTCCCCTAGCCTGCCTCTATGGCGGGTTCTTTATTTCTCTCTTTCATCTCTTTCTCTCTTACAGATTGTGGATTGCAATACATACATTTAGAGAATATAATGTGTATCTTTTTGCCTATATTCAATGTTTAGTTCTTGGCTGGTATTATCATTTTCTACGATGATTAGCACACTGTTCCTTCTCTGTCTTACCTCACCTCTGACTCCCACATGTCTGTGGTATACCAGGTTTGGAAATATCATCTAAGTGGTTCATCTTAGAGCTTCTACCACTTAATAGAATTATATATAAATATATAAAGCCTTAATAATTGAATAAGCAAAGGATTTAAATAGATAATCCCTAAAGAAGTTATAAGGGCCAGAGTGATAATATTGAGGGTAGGGAATTTGTCTTACGCCCAGTTGTCCCAGGTTTGACCGAGCATACCATATGCACATAAAGTATTTCAGGAGTATTTCTTGAGCAGAGAATTGGTAAACCCTGAGCTCAGTAAACCCCTGAGCTCAGTAAACCCTGGTGTAAATTAAAAAAAAAGTTGTATAATGGTGAGCAGATACCTAAAAATCCACTCCAGTAAAAACTAGGGAAATACAAATTAAAACCACAATATCACCTTATCCCATTAGAATAGCCATTATGGAGGTCTTGTGAAAGGTGGAAATTACCACAAACATGTGGGAGTCAGAGGTTAGTAAGACAGAGAAGGAAACAGAGTGCTAATAATTGTTGAAAGTGCAAATACCAACCTAGAACTGAGCATTAAATACAGGCAAAAATACACATGATAACCTCTAAATGTTTGTGTTGCAATCCACAATGTGTAAGAGAAGGAAGAGAGAAAGAGAGAGGTAGAAAGAAAAAGATAATAAACCTGCCATAGAGGCAGGCTGGGTGGGGGTGGGAATCGGGGACACTGGTGGTAGGAAATAGGCAGTGGTGGAGGGATGGGTGCTGGAACACTGTATGACCGTAACCCAAATATGAACATCTTTGTAATTGTATATCTCACAGTGGCATAATAAAAATATTAAATTAAAAAAGAATAGCCATTATCAAAAGATAAAAGTGATACTGTAGAGATAAGGAAATCTCATATACTTTTGTTCAAATGCAAAATAATCAGCCACTACAGACAATAGTGTTATGGTTCTTCAAAATATTAAAAAATTCTAACATTAATATTCCATATGGGTATTTACCCAAAAGAATTCAAATCAGGGTCTCAAACAAGGTTAGCATATCCAAATTACTGTGCATTGATCACAAGAGCCAAAAATTTCCAATTAGTTAAGCCTCAAGTGTCTATTAACAGATGAGTTGATAAAGAATACATGAATCTATATGCAATGTAATATTATTAGACACTACAAAGGAAGGAAATATTGCACTATGAGATAATATGCAGATAACTTGGAAACATTATGCCAAGAAAAATGAGTCAGTGATCAGAGTGGTAGAAATGCAGGTAGAGCAATTGCCTTGCATACAACCAACAAAGTGTCAACCCCCAGCACCCCATATGGTCCCCCCAAGTTCTGTCAAAAAGTGATCTCTTAGTACAGAGCCAGGAACGCTTCCTGGTGTGACTTTAAATGAGCAACCCTCTCAAAAAGAAAAAAAATGCGCCAGATGTAGGGCAAATAATGCATGATTTCTCTTGTGTAAGTTATCTGGAATAGTTAAGCCCACTGAAGTGTAGAATGAAATCATAGTTACCAAGAGATGGAGGGCTACAGGGAGCAGATAATTAGCAAGTATATACATTATGAGTTATGTAAGATTATGAGATATCCAATATCATGGCAATAATTTAACATTATTTCACACACTGCAAAATCATGAAGATGATAGTTCTCATATTAAAGGTTCTTACTACGAGAAACAAAAATATGAATTTTAAAAGGTAGAAAATCTGGGGTGGGAGCAATGGTACAGTAGGTAGAACACACTGTGCAGAACGACTAACTGGGTTTGATCACTAACATCTTATCTGTTCCCTTAAGCCCACCAGAAGTTAGCCCTGAGTACACCATAAGGTCTTCCTCCAAAAAATAACCCCAAAAAGTAAAAAAAGCTAAAAAAATGAATCACTAAAGTCAAATATTTAAAATATATATGCTAGAGGAGCCAGAGTAACAGTATAACAGGTAAGATGCTCGCCTTGAACACAGTGGACCCAGATTGGGTACCAGAAATCCCATATGGATGGTCCCCCCAAACATCACCAAGTTACCCCTGAGCATCAACAAATGTGGTCCCCAAACTAATCTATATGGTAGAGAATAGAATAGTGTGCCAAAAGACATACGTACTTCCAGTCTTCCCCTGCTGCTCTCCTCCTCTCTTGCTGACATCAACCCTAATTAGCAGGCAACTGGATGATGCACCTCAGAGCTCACACCTTCTAACTCATGAGGGCCCTGCCCACTGCCTGGGGGAGAATTTCACACCTAATACTCCTTACCTAGGAGAATAAATGCTGTGTGGAATCTGCAATGTTTCTAATATTAGTGGACTGGGGTACACCATAGAAGGAGCCTGTGCCTTAACTGGAGGCATGATGAGGCAGGAACATCTCCTGTGAGCTATGTTCTCCATCTTTCTCAGCATTTCAGAAGAGAAGCACAAGGTCAGCTCTTCTGCCCAGCAGTCAGACCAACAGAGGAGTCAGAGCACACCCAGGAAAAGGACATCTCTAAAGAGAGGATTCCTGAGGAAACAGATGGTGTTAGAATGTGTGCTACGTGTTCATAATATTCTTTCCATGGTGAAATTATAGGAACTAGAGGAGGTATCTAGAGTAGGATGAGAATAATCTAAAATATGTGGAATGTAAAATAGATCTATCAACATTTTAGATATATTTTTTTCTTAGCTTCCTGAATTGCTAATTGAGTCTAAAGCTATTTTCATCAATAAATTATTTAGGTTACCACTTTCGTCTGGTAAACTGAAGGATCATGCTCTATGAAGAAAAGAATGCTAAATGGTATTTCCCAACTTTCATAATAACTCCCTGAAATTCAGAGTAAAGAATTAAAGAATAGATGATCCTTACTTTTTCACAACTAATGAGAATACTTAGAAGCATTTCATACAAATTGAATATCTAAGAATCATATTTGCATAAGGGTTTGATCTATTTTACTTAGAAACCTGTAATAGATATTATCTAGGAGAAGTTTAGTAAAATAATGGGAGGAAGAGTAAATTTATAGGAGCCAGAGGGACAGGTATAGGTGTTAAAGATCTTACCTTGATGTGACTGATCCTGGTTCAGTCTCTGGTAATACATGGTCCTCTGAGCACTGCTGGAAGTGGACTCCAAGCAAAGGGCCAGTGGTAGTTCTCAAGCTAGAGATTGTGTGACCTCCACCAACAAAAGACTAAAATTTCAATTCATCACCATTTCTTAACCTTTAAAATTTTTTACCATGAGTTTTTATATCAGTTTATGTTTCAAATATTTTAAAATATTTGTAACTGTTTGTAACTGTTTTTCCTAACAGCTGCATAGTATTCTATTGTGTAGATGTACCAAAGTTTCTTTTTTTTTATATTTTTTATTTTTACAATTACAAAGATATACAATTAAAAAGTTCATATTTGGGTTTTGGTCATACAGTGTAGCAGCACCCATCCCGCCACCAGTGCCCATCTCCCCCCAGTCATAACTTCTCTGGTTGTTTCCAGATTCTAGCTATTGTGAATGTGCTGCTATGAAAATAAAAGTGCAGATGGTGCTTCTGCAGTGCATTTTTGGCTTTCCAGAGTATATTCCCAGGAGTAGTATGGCTGGGTCAAATGGGGAGCTGTTAGAAAAAATGAAGTTATGAAATTTGCCTGTAAATAGATGAACTTGGAAAGGATCGTGTTGAGTAAAAAGTATCCAGAAGTAAAAAGCCAGATATAGAATGACTGCATTTATTTGCATGAAATAAATATAAATATATATTTCCATATTTGATATATACATATAGTATGATATATACATATAGTATGATACATATATATACATATAGTATGATACCAATATCCAAGATCAGGCAAAACATGAGTCAGAAAGTCTTGTCAATAGGTGGAATCTACCACAAATGTGTGGGAGTCAGCTGTTAGGTAAGACAGAGAAGGGAACAGTGTGCTAATAATGATCAAAAATGGTAAGACTAGCCTAAAACTGAACATTGGATATAGCAAAAAGATATACATGACAACCTCTAAATGTATGTATTGCAATCCACAATGTAAAAAGAGGTAAAAGAGGAGGGAGAGAGAAAGAAATAGAAAGAGAAAAGAGAGAAAAAACTTGCTATAGAGGCAGGCTAATGGAGGGGGAGATAATTGGGGTCATTGGTGGTAGGAAATGGGCACTGGTGGAGGGATGGGTGCTGGAACACTGTATGACCGAAACCCAAACATGAACATTTTTGTAATTCTATATCTCACAGTGGTACAATAAATAAAAAATTTCAAATGTTTTAAATATTTGCATTTTTAATTTATTATATAGAACTTATTAAAATAATAAATATAATGTGTACATAAAAATATGTAAATAAATATTTTAATAAATTAGCTTGTTTTAAATTCAATGACCAGTCTTTAATTCAGACTTTTTGACCTATTTATTTAGTATTGCTATATTTCTGTTCCCTTGTGAGTAAAATGTACTTCTCACACAGATTTTGTGAACTACCGGTAAGATAAATAATAATACTGAAACAAATTTGATTATTGGAAATCATGTATCGAAATAACTGGTGTTAAAGTTCTTGAGTTGCCAAAATATTTTAAAAGGAAACATATTTTATGGAAAAAGAAAGGAAGGATAGAAGTTAAGCATAGATAAAGGAGAGTAGAGGAAAGGAAGAAGGGGAAAGATTATAAAAATAATGGCCATGTTTCTCAAGGTCCATTTTGATTTTAATTCATTGTACATTCTAGTCCACTTGCTGTTAAGTTATTTAGAGCCTCATTCTTTGTGGCCCCAATAGAGTTATTTATATTTTGAATGTATTAGATTTTGCTATTAAATAAAATTCTCTAAGTTCCATAAAATATAAAATTACAGAATTTGAATTTAAAAATTAGAGTTTGACTGAGTATTAAATACAAGCAAAACGATACACATGATAACCACTAAATGTATATATTGCAATCCACAATGTGTGAGAGAAGGAAGAGAGAAAGAGAGATAGAGAAATAGAAAGAGATAATAAACCTACCATAGAGACAAGGTAGGGAAGTGGGGGAATCAGGGACATTGGTGGGGGAAATGGGCACTGGTGGAGGGATGGAGTGCTGGAGCACTGAATGACCATAATCCAAGTATGAACATCTTTGTAATTGTATATCTCACGGTGGTATAATAAAAATATTAAATTAAAACATAAAATAAAAATAACAATAAGTTTGAAATGAACAGGACCTCAAGGGTAATAGAGTCCATCACTGCCTTATTTTAAGCTCCTCATGAGAAAAGTGGAGCTCAGAAAATGAAGATATGCAACACTGGTGTGTTTAAGCCAGATCTTAAATCTAAGTGCCTATGACCGTTTACTAATTTTTTAGATGTATGTTTATTATTTTTAGGTGATTTTTACATTGTTGCATATATTTCAAGGGTACAAATTCAAGTTTCTTCAAAATATATATCAATGCACTGCACCAAAGTACCAATATTTCTCTAAAATAGTTCATTGCACTGTCTAGTTTAATGAATATCATTAAGAACTTAACATTATAGAAGTCAAATAATGAAAGACAAACACATTGTGACTTCCCCATATTTGGTACATGAAAAAATCAGAATAACTAAATGGAATGGAAATTAGCTTCTATAGTATAAAACCAAATTAGTAGCTCTCAAAAGAGAAAGTAGAAAGGGCTGGATAAAATGATGTCAATTGTAAGATGAGGAATAAAGCTGAATTTTTTTGTGATAAACTTAATATATACTCGGCTGGTTGATAAGAGACATACAGTGGCAAAATGCAATGTGACTCTAGTAAAAACATATTTTAAATAATTACAATATTCGATATTTTTAAACACTTATTTTAAGAAGGTTCTACTAGGTCACCTTGAAGACAAAATGAGCAGAAACACAATAAAGGAACCATGTGTAATAATGGGCTTGATAACAGGAGAGTAATTATGAAATGTTTTTTGTTGATACAACTCTTGAGTAAGAAAGGTTGGGAGGATAATATGTGCATCGCTTAAAGAATAAATATGTCATGAGTCGAAAAGAAATCATTTGGGCCAAGGAAAGAATAGCAGGTAAGGCGTGCAGCCAACCCAGGTTCAATCTCCACCACCTCCCTCCACTCCAACACTGCCTGGGTGATCCCTGAGCATAGAGTCAGGAGTAAATCTTAAGTACAGTCAGTTGTGGCTGAAACCCTGGCCCCACCATTAAAATTATTAGCAAATGTATATGCTAGAATAGCAAAGAGCTGTGGCTTCAGAATTCCAAAGAACACGATTTTGAACCTACAATTTTGCACAAAACTAAATTATTAAACAAATATGAAAAAAAATTCTAATTCCAGAAATGCAAAAAAAATCTAGGTTTATTTTTTTCTGATAAAGCTTCTTCTTGAGATTTTGTTCCTACAAAACTAAGGGAAAAATGAGTTAGACATGAAATAAAAAATGTTATGAACATAGTTGAGACTGTTTAGGAGAATGAAAGCCTTATGGTGATCCTACAAAAATAGATTTGATGAACTTTTTGCAATGACATTTCCTATTAGAAATTATACCAAATACAAAAGAGAGAGAGAAAGAGAGAGAGAATAGCTAATTTTAAGTAGCAGTCAGAATAATCTTAGGATGTGATGTCAAAAGTTTTTGCAGGAGCAGGAGTGATAGTATAATGGATAGGGTACTAGTCTTGAATGCAGCCAACCTGAGCTCAATCCACAGCACCATATAGGTTTCCCTGAGTCTAACCTACAGTGGTTCTTGAATGCAGAACCCGGAGTAAGCCATGAGCACTGCTGGTTATGCCTCCACCCCAAGTGGTGAAGAAAATGTTGTCAAGATTATGTTTAAATGTATAGTGGATGGTTCTGTGTAGAGGATACTCCAGTGTGCTTGATTTTTTGTGTTCAAAAATGCTCATTGGGGCAGGAGCAATAGCAAAGTGGCGAGGGCATTTGCTTTGCACGCAGCCAACCCAGGTTCGATCCCCAACATCCCATATGGTTCCCGAGCTCCACCAGGAGTAATTCCTGAGTGCAGAGCCAGGCGCATTGCCGGGTGTAACCCAAAAAGAAAGAAAAAATGCTCATTTAGGGACAGTCAGAGAAACCATGTTTATCAAGCAGGCAATATACTATAATACTTAAATCTATAAAGAATGCAACAAAAAACTAAATCTAGAGCTGAAACTTGGAGGAAAAGAAGTCTTGTTAATGTTCCATTTTCCTAGAAGTTTATATCAATTTGATAAAGCAAAAAAATACAAAGAAAAAATCAAAGACTAGACGTTGGACAAGGAGGTAAGGGAAACATTGTGTTCTAGCCCTTCTTACTGTTTGGTTTCTTTTCAATGATGGCCATTTTTTAAACCAAAAAACCTAAGCACAGTGGAACATCCTCACACAGAGCCAAGCCCTTACAACTGTGCCTGTAGCCCCATTTCCCCACCTACTTGATAACTTAGCTCTTAGTCAGTTGTTTACTGTTTTCATCAAAGTTTCCTCCTCTGACAGCACATTGCTTCTACCCTAAAACCTGTCTTTTGAGTTTGAGATCCTTTGTGTTGCAGCCTGGCCTCTGGTCCTTTCTCAGTCTATTTCATATCACTTCATCTCGGCTTGCTGCCACCTCCATTTCACATTTCACTTACACCTCACACCCCCACCTTGCCAATCAATCTCAGTCCCACCCTTGACTGAAATTACTCTTACCTAGAATACTTCCTATCACTCAGTAACTCCAGTTATCTTGGTTTTTTCTCCCTCTACCACATATTTTGTATCCAATCAAACATTCAGTCAGGCCAGTATGAGAGTTTAACTATTTCAAGAATTCATTTTTCCCCTTTATGGTAACTACCATGGCTTTAAGGCATGATCCTCAGCTATTGCTTGGCTATTACCAGGTATTCCTGACTAATCTCTCTGACCTAGTCATGATTGATTCAAACTCATCTTCCACATTGTAGTCAGAGCAATCCATTCAACAATAAATCTAATTACATCACTTGTGAGTTGAAATATTTTTAATTTACTAGGATAAGTCCAGGTACAATACACAATCCTTCCTCTATTCTAACCTCATTCCTCATTACTCCATCTCTTGAACTATATGCTGTTGCAATAGCAAACTTCTCGTACTATTTTTATAAAATATGTTTTTTCTCCTTGAGAATTTAGTCATTATTTTCTATTGGGGAAAGGATAAATTTGGGCCAAAGCTGGCAGTGCTCAGTGAACCATGTAATATCAGGATTGAACTAGGTTTGACTACAAGGTAAGTGCCTAAATACCTGTTCTATCCTTCTAGTTCTTACTGTTTTCATCTGGCAAGTCTGTACACAGAACTTAGAAAATTTAGAATTTCTAAATTCACCCCAGTAGGATAAGTCCCTCAACTGGAGACTAGATTTGTGAGCTTTGCTTATTACTTATCCATTTTCATTTTGTGGACCTTTCACTTACCTGCTTCTCCCTCAAGTCTTTGAACAGAGGGACTGCATTGTCACCATTCTATGCCAAATCAAGGTAGAGACTATTCTATACAGAGTCAAGACTTGGGTTAAAATTTTGTGGAATGACTAAATTATTTTAGGTACCTAAATTTTTGTTGCTTACATGAGCTTCACAACAATCTTGTGAATTTGTGAGGAAGAAAATTGTGTTTCTCTCCTGAAATTTGTATGGAATAATAAGCCCCCCCATGAATAGCTAAAGCAATCCTTGGGAAAAAGAAGATGGGAGGCATCACCCTTCCCAACTTCAAACTGTACTACAAAGCAGTAGTATTTACAACAGCATGGTATTGGAATAAAAAACAGACCTGTGGACCTATGGAATTAGAGTTGAGTACCCTGACACCCAGCCTCAAATACTTGATCACTTAATCTTTGATAAAGAAGCAAAAAGTACAAAATGGAGCAAGAAAATTCTCTTCAACAAGTGGTGCTGGGAAAACTGGGCAGCTACATGTGAAAAAATGAATTTGTACCTCTGTATAACACCATGCACAAAAATCATATCACAATGGATTAAAAATCTCAATATCAGAGCTGAATCTATAAAGTATATCAAAGAAAATATAGGAAAACCCTCCACGACATTGAAGCTAAAGATATCTTCAAAGATGAAACACCATTAACGAAGCAATTGGAAGCAAAGATAAACATATGGGACTACATGAAACTAAAAGCTCCTGCACTTCAAAAGAAACAGTGACCAAGGTACAAAGAGAGTCCACAGATTGGAAAAGAATACTCAATACCTATCTGATAAGGGGTTAATTTACAGGATATATCGGGCATTGATAGAACACCACCTCTGCTTCGCTGATGATATCATTCTAATAACACCAAATATTAGCCAAGTGGAACAAATGCTGGCTGACTTCGACTGAGAATGTGGAAAGATAGGTCTATGGCTGAATCTCAACAAAACAATGTTCATGAAAAACAAACTAGTCCCAGAGGCCCCATTCACTCTCAATGGAGCAAACATCTCTGAATGTAGCAGTTATGTGTACTTAGGTCAAGAACTCAACATGATGAACAACCTATAACCAGAACTGCACAGGAGGAAGAGAGCTTGTGGAATGCCTTCAAAATCATTGAAGAAATAGCTAAAAGGACAACGAACCTCCAGCTCCAGGCACATCTCTTCAACTCCACTGTTCTCCCTGCATTAACATACACCTCAGAGATCTGGGCCCTATGAAAGCCAGATGAGAACACTATTTGGGACTCCCAAAGAGGAATCAAAAGAGCTATGCTTGGAATATCATGCCTCACTCAAGTGAGAGAAGGAATCTAGAGTTCCAACTTCCGTCGACGATTGAGAGACAGGGACACTGTCTCATTTGCCAAGGCATCGAAAATCAGATGGGCTGGACATGTTATGGATTTGGGGACAACCGCTGGACTAGAGCAGTTACCAACTGGATCCCACAGGACGTCAAAAGATCATGTGGCCACCTACCTACAAGATGATCAGACTTCTTCAAGACCCTGAACGAACGGTTCGAGACTCTTCATATTCCTGGAACAAGCAGATTACATTGGGCTAAACTGGCATGTGATAGGGTCAAATGGAAATGTTATTGGTGCCCCCTTGAGCAAATCAATGAATGACGGGATGTCAAGTCATCAAGTGATCAAGTGATACCAGGCATTGATAGGATTTTACAAGAAGAAAACAGCCAACCCATCAAAAATGGGGAGAAGAAATGAATCAGAAAGTTTGAAAAGGAAGAAATTTGAATGACCGAAAGGCATATGAAAAAATGTTCATCATCACTAATCATCACAGAGATGCAAATCAAAACAACAATGAGATATCTTACACCACAGAGACTGGCATTTATCCAATGGAGCAAAGACAACAAATGCTGGCATGGATGCAGAGAGAAAGGGACGCTCATCCAATGTTGGTGGGAATATGAACTGGTACAGCCCTTTTAGAAAACAATAAGGACATTCCTCCAAAGACTAGAAACTGACCTCACATTGAACCAGCCATACCACCTCTTGGAATATACCCTGGAAAACCAAAAACACACCACAGAAACACCATCTGACTTTTATTTTCATAGCAGCACTATTCACAATAGAATCTGGAAACAACCAGAATGCCTGAGAATTGATGATTAGATAAAGAAACTTTGATACTTCTACACAATGGAATACTATGCAGCTATTAGGGAAAATGAATTTATGAAATTTGCCTATAAATGGATGGACATGGAGAGAATCATGTTGAGTGAAAGTAGTCAGAAGGAAAAAGACAGATATAGAATGACTGCATTTATTTGCATTATACATATATATATATATATATATATATATATATATAGTGATACCAATATCCAAGGTCAGACAAAACGTAGATCAGGAGGAACCTGATCCTGAGGAACCTCCTCCTCCTCCTCCTCCTCTTGTCAATAGGTGGAAGGAGGTCTTGTCAATAGGTGGAATCTACCACTAACATTTGCTAACATTTGGGAGTCAGAGGTTAGGTAAGACAGAGAAAAGTACAGTGTACTAATAATTGTCGAAAATGATAATACCCACCTAGAACTGATCATTGAATATAGGCAAAAAGATACACATGATAACCTCTAAATATTCGTTGTGCAATCCACAATGTGTAAGAGAAGGAAGAGAGAAAGAGAGAGAGAGAGATAAAGAATCTGCCATAGAGGCAATCTAGGGGAGGGGAGAGGGAATCTGGGACATTGGTGCTGGGAAATGGGCACTGATGGAGGAGTGGGTGCTGGGTATGACTGAAACCCAAACATGAACATCTTTGTAATTCTATGTATCACAGAAGTATAATAAAATATTAATAAAAAAAAGAAAATTGTGTTTCTTCCTCAACAAGGACAAATAGGAGTCACAGAGACAGGAGAGAGTGTAAGTTCTTTCAATGTGACCTACCCCATTTATCCCCAGCACTCTAAGCAGAGCCAGGGTGACCCCAGAGCAATGAGTCAGTAGTATCCCTGAGCATGGTCTGGTGTGGCAAATAGCTGTCCTCAAAAAAGAAAAATATGGCATTTAATTATCTACTTCTTCTCTGTCATTTCTCATTCTCATTGCCAGTGCTAAGGATGTTCTTCTGTTATTGAAATGGATAATAAGTAAAGAAAACAGCTAAAGGTAAATATAAAATCTAAATAGAGAAATATTAAATGTACAGAAAAGCACATGAAGAGGAAGATAGTTGAACTGGACATTTGGAAGAATGGCACAAGAAGAGCGAAATAAGCAAACACTGAGATATTCTTGAGTTTAAAGATGCAATTGAAGTAATAGGAAAAATGCAAAATCATGGAAAGGGGAAGAGAAGAGGAGAAGAAAAGAGGGATGAGGAGGGAAGAGGGAGAGGAGAAGCGGAGGGAAATGGAGAAGAGGGAGAGACGTGAAGAGAGCAAATGAGAGGAGGGGAGTGGGGAGAAGGGCAGGGAGTTAAGTAGGGAGAGGAGAGAGAGATGCAGGGGCAGGGATGCAGTTTCCAGTTAGTTTACTGATTTCAAGAATGATATCATTTAGTAATAAAATGCTCAGACTTGGAGTTAGAAAACAGAAAAGTTTATTGGAAAAGAGAAAATAAAGGAAATCTTTCTTTCTGTTCATGTGGAGAGGAACTTAGAATAAAACCAAATTAAGTATGGCTCATTCTGTGTTATGGGAGGTGGGGATGGGGAGTGTTCATAGGAGAACTGGGTCTTTGCGTTACTTGTCAAGTGATAGAAATGTTACAGAGAAAGCAGTGATGTTACTGCAGACGGCTGGTTTAGGCCTTTTGGGTTCTCTGACCATTCACCATAGGAATTGCTCACTACCCCATAGTTTCTTGTGAGCCTAAGCTCTGGGACAGAATTTATGGTCTTGGAAAATTAATAACTTCCTTTCCTCAGGAGTAACCCAAGATTTTGCAAGAATATTTAAAGTGTTAAATGGAGATGGCTAAAATAGGGCCACTTACAGTGGCTGCAAAAGAAAACTGAAACTACTGCTTTCATTGCACCCCCTCACTCTCAAAGAGGAATCTCTGACCATAGTCAGGAATGGGAATGGGGCATGATATCAATCAGGTCTGGCAGCTTTGGGGCATTGAATAGGTGCCCAGTGCAGCCAAGGAATTTTAGGAAGAGTATTGCCTGGAGGTTTGCAATACCCTACCTCAGCTGTCTGCATCTGAGCTTCCACATTCTTCACCATCTGTAGTTTGATGGCCTCAAGCCTAGAGGAAACAAATTTGAGGTGATAAGGGTAGGACTTTGCTAATGGACTTATGAACACAAGAAGCAACATTCTTTTCCAGGCATAGCAAACCCATTATGGAGCGAAACTACCTCCCATCTAGGGGATGAGTAATATTTGGAGATCTAGGGCCAATTGTGTCCCTAGTATAGTGCACTGGAAGGAAAAGGAGAGGACGGAGGAGTGGAGGGAAAGGAGAGGATGGGGGGTGGGGAGGGAAGGGAAGGGAAGGAGGAAGGAAGGGAAGGGAAGGGAGAAGGGCAGGAGAGAAAACATAGCAGCTGCTGTGTGAGATGAGTACAAATTCAGGAATAGGTAAATATTTTTAGCTATCTGTGGTAATATAAGTCCAGCTCACCATTTTAAATGAAATGACAGTACGCACAAAGTTATTTTCAAAATTTTTAAAACAGTTGGTAGTTCTTTCAAATGAAATCTATGCAAATTTCAGAACAACATTACTGAGATTTATTCAAAATATATTTCTGAATTATTGTTTAGCTTTTAGAAGCTAAGATGTAAATTAAATCATTACTCCAAAATTCAGATGCTCTAGCCTAGTTTTTAATGCGTTGTTGGATTTTGGATCAAAGAGGGGTGAGGCAGACCATGCACTAACCCTGAATATTCTTAGAAGATAGAAATTGTGAAGAAATCAGGAATATATCCTTAGTGTAATGTAGTTTTTTAGAATCTCCATGCAGAAAAGAACAGACACTTGTGAAAAAAAGACATATAGAAACTGACAGTGTCGAATGTTCAGGCAGGAAAATAGGAGAGCCTGGTAAAATGCATTGGGAAGAACATTATCGAAACCGGTCCAAAGGCTTCCTGAAGGCTTTTGATACAAGAAAACCCATCTCTGGAGCCTGAGAAACCACTGATAAGCAGAATTCCAAACCAGGTATCCCAATGGCTTCTTGACAGGAGAACTAGCTGGATCCCTGGGAGGAGAGGCTTCACCTCTGAGACAGCGGCTATACTATGAATATTAAATGAGACCATCAGTAGCTTCAAGCTCTTCTTCTAGGCAAAAAAGAAAGTAAAAGTTCATAGCACCTATTTTGAAGTGTGTACAGTCTATGGGGGGTGGGGGAGGAAGACCTGCTTGTGGATGACTGAAACACAAGGGGATGGATATTAGAACGCAAGGATGTAGAGAATGATAAAAACAGCCCCCCCCACCCCCCCGTCCTGAGCAAGCCACCCAGCCACCCAAAAAAAAAAAGAGAGAGTCACAAAATGATCGCACAAATGTTGCTGACATTTAAAATATATCATTCAATTGGGCATACTTACGAAAAAGAAACTATATTCTAAACCAAGATCACCTATACCAAAAGCAGAGTCTTCCAGAAATGCAGACTGCCCCACCCATTAATCCTCCCCACCCCTACCTCACACACAAGGTACCCACCCACCTCTACCAATTGGAATTACATAGTGCAGAGACTTAACTAAGTGTGATATTTTATATAAGGATTCACCACAATAATTTTCCCAGTATACATGATTACTTAATTTTATAGATGTCATGTTTTTTGTCAGTAGAACTTTCAGCTTCCTCCCAGCCTGTTCTCCAATTTGAACATATATACTGTGTAAATTGATAGCAAAGAATCAGAGAAGCATTCCTGACCTCAGTTTGGCCAGACGCTTTCCACAGACAGACAGACTCAGGCATTCTGTCCTTGTAGTGTAGTTTTATTTTGGAATATGTTCAAGAGAAATACAAAGCTTGTCATCACTGAGAATGAAGCAGCTATGAATATATACTTGCCTCTTGTCTCTGGCTATTTAATTTAAGCACTTCAGTGTTTGTGGTTTACTGAGAAGGAGTCATATGTGAAAAGTTTGTTTCTGAAGACTTGTTGGTGTTCTTTTCATGTTGTTGTTGTAATCCAAAGAAAGTGTTCCTCAAGTCAGAAAGAACAATAATATTTTCTTTGTTTCTTTCTTTCTTCCTTTTCTTTCTTTTCTTTCTTTCCTTCCTTCTTTCTTTCTTTCCTTTCTTTTATCCTTCTTTCTTCTTTCTCTTTTGTTTTTTCTTTCTTTCTCTCCCTTCCTTCCTGTCTCTTCTTTTTTTCATTTTTTGATTACAAATCCTTGACCCTACATCCTCAGATAAACTAAAAAGCACCCTTGACCAGTGTACTAATCATTGCTGGAAATAGTAACACCAGAATAGAACTGAGCACTGAACGTAGGCAAAGGGATATACATGAAAACCTCTAAATATATGTATTGCAAGCCACAATTACTTGGCTGGGTGGGGATTTGGTGAGGGACATAAAAAAATAAATCTATTGCAAGAATCTCCAAAGGCAATGGAAATGTAAATGGACAGCACAGTATGCATGAAAACACAGTAAAAATGAAATGGCTCCTAATAGGGTCTGCTTCAATTCCATCAACACCAAACTTCAAGATATGTTTGAGGTTTATGGACTATTAATACTTTGGCATGTCTTTACTATCTATGATATCAAGAGAAATATGGACCTTTCCCTTTCGCAAAAGAAATAAATCTACCCTTATTTGATAATCATTAAATTATTCTGATATGCTTATTATCTGTCTACATATAATATCATCTATAACTATTTGCTAATTATTAGGACAGTTAGGCTTAGCTGTTACTGTACTGATAACAAAACAATTTATTCCTTAATCTTCTGGAATTTGGAATGATATTTCTGAATTGCAGATCTCATGTTCTACCCAACATAATGCTTTGGATGCTTACTATGTTCCAGCCACCTAAATGTAGATATAGAGTAGAGATAAATCATAATATTAGAATCATTCAACCCTATAGTCTTGAGGTAGGTAATAGTCAAAGAAAGTAAACATACTAGTAAAGAAAATCATTTCAACTATCAGAGTGTTTAATATCATCTGGACCAAGTCATGTGTGATTTACACTGTGTATACAACAATGTTTTAAGGAGAACTCAACAAAAAATTGTATGCTATTAGATTGTATGTTTGTTAACTGTGATGTGCATTGATTTAATAGACTAGCTGTGTTTAATTAAACGCTATGTTCCTGAGTACAAAATAGTCTGTGATCCTAGGAGAATAATGAATGCTACACTCAAATGAACTATCTTGGATTTCTCAGTAATTCCCCAACAAAATAGGCAGATATTTTATTTTAGTAAATGTTTTATTTGGAAAATATGAGTCATTTTAATATGTATGTCAATTAACATCTACCTAAATGCTTTGCTTTCACCAATTCAGGTAGCAGGGTGCTAGCCTGCTAAGTGGTCGCTATCAGTACTATCAGAACCATTAAACTCAGCAGAAACAGCTCTGTGCCATAGAACTCAGCAGAATGCCCAGGCAAAGTGACTTAGCTTATAGAAGAGACCACTGTAAACATGTTCTCTTGAAACACTGTTCCAGTTGTATATCAGAAATACCACTATTCTTTGTCATATCACATAAAAATGCATGTGCTTAATATACTATGGAAATTTCGTTTTACAGCAAGAAAGACATGTATAGGAACTCTAGAACTCTTATTACTATTTATTCTTGAAGGAAATCATCTAAATCTCAGTCTCAGTTCCCTTATTTGTAAAATGTAAGTATACTGATACACACAGTGTAATATTCTGAAAATTAAATAAGTCAATGGATATAAAGTGCTTTGGGTAGTAGTCTAGTATTTGGCTCATAAACCCTCAGCAAGGGGATGGAGAGATGGTATAGCAGGTAAAGCTCTTGCCTTGCACACAGCCAACCTACTTTGGATCTCCAGTGTCATATGCAGTTCTCTAACTTCTGCCAGGAGTGATTCCTCAACTCAGAGAGTTTGAAGTGAGCTCTGAATAACATCCACATTGTGGCTTAAACCTAACTATAAAAAAATTCAGGCGGAGCCGGAGCGATAGTCCAGTGGGTAAGGCGTTTGCCTTGCACGCAGACCGCCTGGGCCGGCCCAGGTTCGATCCCCGGCATCCCATATGGTTCCCCGAGCACCGCCAGAGTAATTCCTGAGTGCAGCGCCAGGAGAAACCCCTGAGAAACCCCAAAGCAAAAAAAAAAATCAGGTGTTTTTAGGGCCACGGAGATAGGACAGCATGTAAGTTTCTTGCCTTGCATGCAGTCAAGCTGATTTGATCCCTGGCATCCCATCTGATCCTCTGACACCTGTCAGGAGTGAACCATGAACACAGAGTCAGGGAAGCCCTACACAGCACCAGGTGTGGTCCCATCACCAAAATAAGTAAAAATAATAGACCCTCAACAAGTTAGCTGTTCTGGTGAGAATAATATTAATGATCTTGCTATAACCGTTCCTTTATTGTGTTTGGGAAGCTGTCATTAACACTACCCTGCTTCTAGCTTCTGGTTTGAAAAAACTATGGAGAACAAAAGGAATAAAAGCTGAAAGATAAATGATGCAAGTAAATAATAATGAAGTGCCATGAGGTGTTTCTGCTAGATGGGGTTGATAGCAGATCAAACAGAACTTTGGAAGCCATAGTAAAGGTATCAAGCAAGCACAGAATGTTGAAATTCACAGCTTAAATAACACCCTTCTGGTGGACCTACAGCAGAGAGTACTTTAGAGAAGACCAGGAAGGGGAAAGGGGGACAAACGTGATGCTATCAAGTGCTGCTGGTAACAGAAGATGGTGAATTGCCTTAGCATGGGAACAATAAAGACAGGGAAATCAGAGTTTGATAAATACTTTGGACATAAAATAAGCAATTGTTTAGGGGTCAGATATTTGGTAGGACAAGAAGGCAATGCATCAAGGGTGATCCTCACATTCTTGTCAAGATAATCAGTTGGTAAAAAACTGTTGGAAAATCCTGTTTTGGGGGGACAGGGGAATTTTTATTCATATAGTTGTATTTCTCATACTTGAAAAGTCAGAAGGTGAAAATGTGCAATAATGCCATATTTTTATATAAAATCATATACCCTAATTTTAGTTATGTTATAGCCATTTTGCCATGCTACTATAAAATTTAACCACTTTTACCTATTGGCTGCTTAAGATGAAGTTGAAAGTCTTCATCAAACAAAACCATTTAACTATTATTCTTTATTTGAGTAATTTAATATTTAAATAGTACTTTTGGTAGGCAGAATATTGATCCCCCCAAATACTATACCACTCCCTCCTAAAACATCCATATCCTAATACCAGCTATCTGTACCTATGTTGGATTAAGTACAAAGGAGAATAACTTTTATAGATGGAATTAAGTGCTAACTAGATAACTTTAAAATGGAAATTTTTTTAAGATTGTTGTAATTGGTCCAATAACCTTGTTGCTGATTAAAACAAACAGAAGGCATGGCATGGGAAATCATGCTATGACAAGGATTCTATACAATGATGGAAGGACAATTCTGTACACAAGAAGGATAGGTTGCAAGCCAATGAGTGTGGGCAAACTCTAGAGTTAGAAGAGTCAAGATATTTAGACTTTTTTTCCTAGATTCAACAAAAAGGGGCATAGCTGCTCTGACATCTTGATTTCAGACAAGGTGTTAAGACCCATTTCAGACTGATGAATTCTGAACACAAAGTAGTAAATAAATGAATAATCTTGAATTACCAAGTTTATGGCTGTATGCTAAAGCAGAAGAACATTAACATGTTATATAATCTTCCTTCTTGTTTGAACCTTTCATCAATTCAGATTGCTTAAAATAGTCAAAATAGAAATGGAATTTTTGAGTAAAACAAAAATGTACTAAAATACATGACAGTAACATGCATGATGTTTTATACAAATAATGCTTCAACTAATACTACATAAAATTGCCTATTTGCCTCCTTTTTGATAAATCTTAGAAATGTATTTTCAGAGAGCCACAGCTATGGTTCAGTGAGTAGGGTATTTGCCTCAAATGTGGCCAATCCCAGTTTGATTTTGAATCCCCATATGGTTTACTTAGCCCCATCAAGAGCGATTCCTGAGGTGCACAACAAGGAGTAAGCCCTAAGCACCTCCAGGTGTGGCCCAAAACCAAGAAGGAAGGCAGGCAGGCAGGCAGGCAGGCATGCAGGAAGGGCTCTATTTTATACAGGCTTAACAATCAAGCCAATATCTGGCTATTCTTAAAAACAGTTTCACTCACTTTCCATCACAATACAGAAAGTTGCTACCATAAATCCAAAACTTCCAGCTATTGTTACTTAGTTTTTCCATCTGTGTGATAAGAATCAAACATAAAAAGTATGGTTTCTTATAAATACTCCTGGTTGATTTATTTTATTTCTACAAAATCTTCACTTGGACACTTCTTTAAGAACCAACATGTACAAATAATATTCATTGATGGTTATTGCAAGCTATTATTTAAAATTAAAAACCCTCCTGCCCATTTTTATGGACAACAAGACATTTGAAATCACTCTAATATGAACTGGATATATCCTATGAATATTTACACATATATTACTAGCATGCTTTAGTAAAAAGATAGGCAATATGCTAACTCACTAAAATTCTGTTGAAAATTTAATTTCTACATATACGAAGATGCTTACTGGTGATTTGGAGCCCATTTTTCCCTGTAAAGTTGTTTTTAACCCACAGAAATTTGTCCTAGGAAGACTATAATGAGGACTTTTATTCAGAATCAGATAATCCCCCAAAAAGCATTGATATGCTTTTATCTTGGCTAGGTAATAGGAAGCCAGTACTATGAAAACTTCCCGGCCCCAATTGATGCCTGCAGTGATTTAAAGGGTGATATTCTTAGAACTGGATGAAGAAATATAATATAGTGCAGAGGATACCCAGAACACCGTTGACTCCAGAGTTTAGAGAGAAGTACAGAGAAAAAGAAAAATCAGGTGGGACAGAGAAAATGAGGGAAAAGGGGGAAAAAATGGGGAACAGCGGTCAGGGCTTCAGTAATACTGGTGATGGGGGAGAGTGGTGTAGTTATACATCCAGACTCAACAATACTGGAAACATGAGTTCAAACTGCAACCACCAAACTTTGTAATGTGCCTGTCACAGTGAAAGCCGGGAAGGGGGATGTGGGGGGACACTGGTGGGGCAAAGTTGATCCTGGTGGTGAGATTGGTGTTGAAGTATTATGTGTCTAAAACTCAATTATCAATCACTCTGTAAATCACTGGTCTTTAAAAATAATCTTAAAGTGATATAATCTGGACTTAATTAGGCTGGATAATTTGTATTTTATATGTTGGGGGAATCTAGGTTTTGTCTTTAAGTATCCCAGAGATACAACCTCAATGGACAGGATATCTTGCTTCAGTGGTGCACAAACACCATTTTCTCATTTTCATATAAGATCATCTCCGCCATAGGCTAATCTGATTTCTAATTCACTTAGAAAAGAAAAAGAAAGTACATAATTCTGGCTCTTAGTTGTCTAAATTATAACTTCAATTGCAGATGTATATAGACATATCAAGAAAAGTTTGTATTTGCAATTGGTTCTCATTCTAAGCACTCTAAATATCCTTGATTTAAGTTACATCACCTGAAACTTGCATGCTTTGGTGGTATAACTCCCACCCACAACCTTCCTCATTATATTCTTTTTGATGTTATTTTTGTTTTTTTTTTAACTAAAGTTTGTATAAGAAGTGTGTGAATAGTTTTTTTTGGCATGTCATAACAATGCTGTTAATAATGTAGATGAAAATTCCACCAGATCAATTCTTTTACAAATTAAATCTAAGGCTTACATTACTGTTTGCGTTCCTTTGTAAAAAAAAATTAAGTTGAAAGTTTTAAAGTCTGGCCAGTTTTATCAGTTCTTATATCCAAAACATTTGTTTTGCTCATTTTCAACATTCTGATTCTTGGGTTTTGGTTGATTTTATCATCAATAAAATTATGTCTTCTTGTGAAATGCCTTATACCCTTTGTAGTTTGTAAACTGGATTTCTTGGGGGCCTGAGCGATAGTCCAGCAGGTAGGGCGTTTGCCTTGCATGCAGCCGACCCAGGCTTCGATCCCGGCATCCCATATGGTCCCCTGAGCACCACCAGGAGTAATTTCTGAGTGCAGAGCCAGGACTAACCCCTAAGCATTGCCAGGTGTGACCCAAAAGCAAAAATAAATAAATAAATAAATAAATAAATAAACTGGATTTCTTCTTTTTGCATCCAATTTTCCTCTTCCTCCTTGACAAACATCAAATCATATTTTTATTCCCCAAGTTGCCCCAACTGGGACTGGAGCGATAGAACAGTGGGTAGGACTTTTACCTTGCAAGCAGCTGACCCGGGTTTGATCCTTTGCATCCGATATGGTCCCCTGAGCACCACCAAGAGTAATTCCTGAGTGCAGAGCCATGAGTAACCCCTGAGTATCGCCGGTGTGAACCCCCACCAAAAAACAAAGTTGCCCTAACCATAACTGGTTGGTCAGTAACTCAGAAAGACAACTAAAAGATTGAAAGTAAACCGAAAGGTAGAAAGTAAGAGAATAGTAAAGACAAATGGAATTTAAAAATCCTAGAGGGTATAGCAGAAACAAATAATCTCAGTTCACCCCTGGGGACTTGGTGATGTTGCTTTGTGAGAGCACTGACTCGCCCTTCTTTCAGGAAATGAATCCTTCCAGGCATGGCAGGGGTTCCTTGGTCACTCCTGCCTAAAACGTCAACATATACTGGGGTGTTGAAATTCACCTATCTAAATTGTATTTAATTGATTAATAATTAAATAATTGATTGATTGATTTGTACTTTTAAATTGAATCACAGTGAGATACACAGTTACAAAGTTGTACATGATGGGTTTCAGTCATATAATGTTCCAACACCCAGTGTATGTTTCCCACCATCAATGACCCCATTTCTCTTCTGCTTCCCCCACCCATTCCCCACCTTTATTGCGGACAATCTCTCTCTCTTTCTCTTTCTCTCTCCCCTCCCCCTCACCCCACCCCCTTCTGGGCATTATGAGTTGCAATACAGATACTGAAAGATTATTATGTATATCCCATCACCTACTTTCAACACCCAGTTCTTGTCCAGAGCAATCATCCTATCTAAGCTTTCCCTGTCTAAATAGATAACCCATCTAAATTTTAATATAAATTTCCCCAGGCAATTAGTTTCCCAGAATGTAGTAGGGAAATGGCCTTCTCCACCCTTTTCTCGGCACTTCTGGGACTACCTGAAATACAGGTGCATGTTGCCACACACCAACCCTAGATTCCCGAAAAGAGTAAATAGCAGAGATGGCAATTTGTTGAGATTGCTTATAGACGTTCAACATTTCTAGACTAGAGGAGTCTTTAGCACTCTTTCACACACACACACACACACACACACACACACCCATGATAATGCTGATATTTCTTTTACTCTCCATGTTGTTATTGGAAACCCTGGGCCACAATGACATGTGTGGTCACATCACATGCGGCTCTGTTTCTGAAACTCCACATGTCAGCACTGATCAATCTTGGATAAGAGATACCTTCCATTGGCTCCCAGGCTATATCCCTTGCTCTCTGATTTGTCTAATGAAGACACATAAACCTGGGAGATCCCAGAAGTTCTCAACTGCTGGTGAGAGAAAGAGATAAGGACCACAAGTAGAGGAAGGTACCAGGTGAGGGGCATATATAAAGTCAGAGCAGGAGCCATGAGGAGTAGAAGCATATTTTGGGGTACTGAACTCCTCTCGGAGCATAAGTTCTGGTTGTGTTTTTTGAAATTATACCTAGCCCCTTGTCACTATCCCTTCCTTCCATGGAAGAATACATTACAGATAAAGAAAATGAGTGTGAAGAGAAAGCAACAGGACTGGACCTGCAAAGAGGGCAATAGAGAATATGATGCTTTTTCCTTCTGGCCCCTGGGGTCATGGTTAACTCTGGAAAAGGTCACTGGCAGCTGTAACACAAGTACCTCTTTTGAGCATCAGCTCAATTTAACAGATATTTATCAGGCACGTACGTGCCACTTATTATTCCCTTCCAAAACTTTGAAGTACAGTATATCTTTGAATTACATTGGTTTAAACTGTGCAGTCCATTAATATGTAGAGATTTTTCTTAAAAATAGATTATGTCAACTTATAGTAACAACTAAAACAGAATAATGTTGTAAACGTACTTATCTTCCCATAATTTTCTCTTTTCTTTACAATTTTTGTTTGGGCACCGTGATTTACATACCTTCAGAAAGACGATCATCCGTACCACACCTGCCACCGGTTTCCATGTTTCCCCAGCAGGACCCCTATAGCCCATCCATAACATGCCCATTCTGTAGGCTGATTCTCAAGTTCCGTTTATTGTGACCTTTGTTATTTACTAACTATATTCCTTCATATCCCACATATGAGCAAGATTATATATTTGTCCTCTCCCTCTGACGAATTTCATTCAGCATGACACCTTCTAGTTCTATCCATGTAGCAGCTAATTTCAGTATTTTATCTTTTATTCCAACTAAAAAAATAATTGAGTATATATAACACTTCTTTGTCTATTCATCTGTTCTTGGGTACTTGTGTTGTTTCCAAATCCTGGCTATTTATAAATAGTACTACAATAGACATAGGAGTGCAAATATATTTTCAAAATATTATTTTGAAGCTACTGGTTTAATGGCCAAGAAGTGAAATCACTGTGTGATATGGAAGTTATATTCTTCATTTTTTATTTTTGTTTTCTGGGCCACACCTGGTGATGCTCAGGGTTTAGCTGGCTCGGCATTCAGTAATCACCTCTAGCAGGGGTACTATTTGGGATTCAGGGGATCAAACCCAGGGTGACCACAAGCAAAGCAAATACCTGACCCACTGTGCTATCACTCTGGCCCCTCTAAGCTAAATTTTTAAAGAAGTTTCTATTCTTTTTTCCTTAGATCCTGTACCAGATGACATTCTCATCAACAGTTGGTGAGTGATCATTGATCCTTCCTATCCCTGCTAGCACTGGTTGTTTTCTATTCTTGGGGATAGTTTGTTGTTTGTTTCGGGGACCACAACTGGCAATGTACAGCGGTTATTCTTGGCTTCACAATCAGGAACCACTGCTGAGGGTGTTCTGAGGATGACATGGGATGCTAGGGATCAAAACTGATCGACCATATGCAAGGTAAGTGCTTGTTGATGTATGTCATTCTCATTGGTGTGAGGTGATACCTCATTGCTGTTTTGGCTTGTATTTATTTCCCTGATGATAAGTTATGACAAGAATTTTCATATACCTTTTGGCTGTCTGGATGTCTTCTTTAAGGAAGCATAGGTTTAAGATATGTTCAACTCATTCTCCCAAAATTTGGTTGGCTTCTTGTTTTGTTTGTTTTTAAATTGTTCTTGTTACTATTAAATTTTTGCTGTAGTTAAATTTTTTAAAATTCTTTTACATACACTGTAAATGCATGCATAGATAAACACATATGTACTCACAATACAGTTCTAAAATACTTCTGTAGGGAACTTCACATACTCAACTGTATTCATGTTGGTCTTACCACTTCCACACAAATGACAGCTTTCTTCTCCCATTCTCTCTTGGGTTCCTCACTTCACTCAGCTCACACTCCACAAAGAACCATGAGATATCAATATTTTCTTTTTTATTTAAATATTTTATTTTACCACCATGAGATATATAATTACAAAGATGTTCATGTTTGGGTTTCGGTCATATAGTGTTTCCAGCACCAATCCCTCCACCAGGGCCCATTTTCCCACCACCAATGTTCCCGATTCCCTCACCCCCTCCCGAGCCTACCTCTATGGCAGTTTCTTTATCTCTTTTCTCTCTCTTTCTGTCTTTCTCTCTTCCTTCTCTTACACATTGTGGATTGTAATACACACATTTAGAGGGTTATCATGTGTATCTTTTTGCCTGTATCTAGTGCTCAGTTCTAGGTTGGTATTAGCACTTTCGACAATTGTTAGCACACTGTTCCCTTCTCTGTCTTATCTAACCTCGACTCCCACATGTTTGTGGTAATTTCCACCTTTGACAAGACCTCCTGATCCATGATTTGCCTGACCTTGGATATTGGTATCATAATAAATATATATGTGTGTGTCATGATATTGACATTCTCTTAAGCACCTAATTGAAGGAAATAGAAGGTACATAAAGCTACATCACTGTACTAGAGAAGTTGTCCTGAGCAATTGCTATATACAATTATAAAACGAATGCCACAGCTGAGCAGATCTCATGGAAACACAAATGTAACTGAATGATATCATGTTAAATGAAGTAAGCAGAAGAAGAAGAAAGGTAAACACAGAATGATATCACTTCCATGTGGTAGTTAGAATAGCTGGATGAGGGAATGCAATGGTTTAAAGGGTGATACCCAGACTGCCCTTGGCTCCAGAGTACAGGGAGAAGGAAAGAAAGAGTGAATGGGAGGGGAAGAAGAGACAGATAAGAAGAAGGAGGGGCAGAGGTCAAGGGGACTTAGGTACATTGATGGTGTAAAGGAATGTGACATCTAAATATCTAACCCAAAGAGTAAACAATACTGAAATCACTAGACTGAAAGTTTAACTGAACTTAAAATGGCTCCTGTCAAGAGGCCATGCCAGAAGAGGGATGAGTGAGGAAGTTAGGTGGGAATCTGGCAACACTGGTGGAGGGAAGGTAACCATAGTAATGGGATCGGTAACTAATAGTGTATGTCTAAATCTCAACTATGAATAACTTTGTGAATCACAGTGTTCTAATAAAAATTTAAAAATTCCAGAGCCTATATCTCCATATTGGCTCATTCTACATTTCAAAGAATTTTATAAAGTTTCACAAATGCCTCTTTCCTCCTCTTTTCCCCCAGAATACCTTCCATTTAGAGGACTCTGCCTTTGTCCTCACCCACTCACTATCTCTGGAATGATTGCTCTCTAGGTCCCTGCTTATAGATCCTCTCCCTTAGTTGTGTTTGTGAGTAAAGCCACTGTCTCTCTGTGTCCTTGGTTCTTGACCCAATTTATTTGGAGCTTGTTGTTAGTTTTTTGTTGCTCTTGTTTCTGAGAATATTTTTCAGCAAGTTCTCTTGTAGAGGCAGATTGTTCCTTCAAGCCTGTGTTCTCCCTTGAAGGTATCTCACTTGCCTGTCTCTCTTTTTATTTGCATGCTTATTTCTGCTTTGGAGAAGCCTGTATTCTATCCCTTGTATGTGCTTCTCCTTTTCTCTCACATCTTTCTAAATAAATTTCAATAAACACTATCTTTCTTCACATAAGAAAGAAAAGTAATGGAGGTGACTTGGTTACACACGTGTTAACATTTGTGCTTAGGGGATGTTTCTTTTTTGCTTTGGTTTGGGGCCAAACCAGATAGTGCTCAGGGTTTACTCCTGGTTCTGTGCTCAGGGATCACTCCTGGTGGGTCCTATAGGACCATCTGGGATCCCCGGAGTGGAATTCAAGTCTGCCACATGCAAGGCAAGCAGCCTACCCACTGTACTATCTCCCTGGCTCCAATATGCTTTTGTTTTTGTTATGCAATATTTGCATTCCATTGCAACTTGCAACACTTATGTAGCTACTCCATCTTTACTACCATTAAATGCTCCACCAATGTCTTTATGTTATTTCCAATCTACACATTCTTTTTTCAAGTAATTACCACAGGAGTAATTACTTGAAAATTACTGGAAATATTACCATAGGAGTAATTACTTGAAAATGAGTGGAAGTAACCCATGAAGCTGACCTCCCGGTAAGGGACTCGGCCAGCCCCTGGCCGAGTCCAACATTGCTCCAAGGGTTTGCTCTCATAAGCGGGGAGAGACCATGCTGGCCAGACTCCGGAGTGGAGTTTTGGGCCCCGCCCTTTCCTCCACCTCCATGCCAGTTGCCCCGGAAGAGAGACCCACTCATGCCAGACTCAGCTAATTTGCAACCCCGGAAGAGATCCAGACCCATCCACTTCAGACCCACAGCTGTGCTGCTCTGCTGGCCCCATGTGGAAGCAACCCATGGAGCTGACCTCCCAGTTTGGGGCTCAGCCATCCCCTGGCCGAGTCCAATATTGCTCCAAGGGTTTGCTCTCATGAGGGGGAGAGACCCATGCTGGCCGGACTCGGAATGGAGTTTGGGGCCCTGCCCTTTCCTCCGCCTCCATGCCAGTTGCTCCAGAGGAGAGAGACCCACCCACGCCAGACCCATATGTCCCTTAGGTGCGCCCTAAAGCAGCCGTGGCAATATTTTTATAAGATACTGAATTTTGCATAAGGTTCTTCCCAATTTCTTTCACATTTATACATAGTAAATAGTTATAGACATGTTTTAACTGATACCAGTAAACCTGGCAAGAAGCTAGAACAAATCACACATCATGCAGTTAGTCATTCTCAACATTCAGACTCCATAGTTCCTCAGAGCTCCATCCAAGAGAAAACCTGATCTTCCCCCTTTAAGTTTCATCAGTAAATGCTCGGGTTGAGAGCCTTCTACTGAGACTATACCACCTACATAGTAAAGCCTGGCAAGCTATCGTGTTTTATTTACTTTTTATGCCAAAGACTAGTAACTACTATGGACCTCAGTTCCATAACCTGAAGAATGGTTTTGGGCTCCTCCTGTCCCTGTAGCAAGTAGATGCCCTTGGGTTGCACTTGCTTATGACAGGACTAATGGAGATGTTACTAGTGCCCACTCGAGAAAATCGATGAACAATGGGAAGACAGTGATACAGTGATACTATAGTAGTATAATAAGAAAAACTATCTACAGTTAAAATTATTTCAGTTAAATGTCTTATATTTCAAGTTAAAATGTCTTGGGAAGGAGAGTTAACTCAATGAACTGTGTGTGTGCTCTGAAACACTCAGCCCAACTTCAAGCCCCAGGATCACACAGCTGCCCAGGCACACCAGAAGCAATCCTGACACACAGGAATGGTCTTAAAAATAATGTCTAAACTCTGCTGTGTGACCCGAGCTTCTTCTTCTGACACCAAATAAATATCTTTATTCTGCCATTAAACTTGAATGACACTTTATATAAAAGATCATTTTTCATGATTTAAAATAATTCTCATGCAGAATTTTAAAGCATTTCTCCACTGACTTTTCAAATTCTTCATTGTAAGGAAAGTTTCTGATGTTATGTATTATTTGGAAAAGAAGTCTCTTTCTAACTCTAGACTTATGCTAGAATATCTAACCAAAATGGACTTTTAGATTTCATGGAGCAAAAAGAATTGAGAGCTTTCTTGGTGAGTGATAGTTTTTTAAAATCCATTTTAATCCTCTCAAGTCAAATAATAATGATCTTTTCTTCTTTGCTGAAAAATGTGTATGTTTAAATACATACACATTTGTGACTTATGTGTCCTTAAAAATTACTTGATAGGCTGGAGAGATTTTATAATGATGAATGGTGTATAATAGTGAACAAATACATGAAAAGTTACTATACTAATAATCAGGGATATTATATGCAAATAAGAACCAAATTCACTGGTTCTTTTTTGTTTTTATCCCCATTTTGGATGGATTGCCTTCAAAAGCATCAAAGAAATAGGGGGAAAAAGACAGAGAACCTTCGGACCAGGCACATCTCTTCAAATCCACTGTTCTCCCTGCATTAACATACGCCTCAGAGACCTGGGCCCTTCGAAAGCAGGATGAGAATGCTATTTGGGTCTCCCAAAGAGGAATTGAAAGAGCTATGCTTGGAATATCATGCCTCACTCAAGTGAGAGAAGGAATCCGGAGTTCTGACCTCTGCCGCTGTTCCAGAATCAGGGATGTTGTCTCATTTGCCAAGACATCGAAAATCAGATGGACTGGACATGTAATGCGATTTGGAGACGACTGCTGGACTAAAGCCATTACTGGATCCCACAGGACGTCAAAAGATCACGTGGCCGCCCACCTACAAGATGGTCAGACTTCTTCGTCAAGACCATGAATGAACGATTTGAGGCTCTTTGTATTCCTGAAACAACCAGATGACATTGGGCTACACTGGCATGTGATAGGGTCAAATGGTAATGCTACTGGCACCCGATCGAGGGAAATCGATGAACAATGGGATGTCTAGTGATCTAGTGATCTAGTGAAATATTATCAAAGATAATTAAAAGTATTGGTGAAATTATGGGGGGGAAAAACTCCCATATACGGTTTTGGAAATGAAAAATTATCAGTCACTATGAAATTCTTATTTCATAGCCATAGACAAATTTTATTACTAAAAATTCAATCTGGATATTTACTCAAAACAATTAAAATCAGAGTCTCAAAGACATATTATTAGCACTGCCAAGTTATTGTAGCATTTCTCACAATAGCCAAAAGTTTCCAGTTAGTTAAAACTAAATGTCTACTGTGGAGGAGTTGGTAAAGAAAACACAGATCTACATGCAACTGAATATTAACATATTTAAAGACAAGAAAATAATACTGCCCTATTAAACAACATGCACAAATCTCATAGACATTATGCCAAGAAAATGAGTCGGAGGCCAGAGCGACAGAGCTGCAATTAAGGCACTGCCTTGCATGCAGCTGACCCAGGTTCAATCGCTGGCGTCCAATATGGTCCCCTGAGTCCTACCAAAAATGATCCCTGACTTCAGAACAGAAGCAAGCTCTAAGCATTGTAAATGTGACCCTAAAACAAACTACCCCCTAAGAAAACTGAGTCAGATGTAGGACAAGCAACATATGATTCCCTTTGTGTAAGGTATATCAACTAGTTAAACCCATTGAGTTAAAAAATTGAATACTAGTTATCAAAAGATGCAGTGTTACAGGAAGTTGTTAATCAGAAAATACATTTTCAACTATGCAATATGACAAGCTGCACATGATCATGCCTATATTTAACATTATTTCATATACTCGAAACATCAAAGAGGTTAGTTCTTGTGTTAAATGTTTTTACAAGAAACAAAAAGAATCTTCAAAAAGTAGAAAAAAAAGTATGTTCTGTAATCCTAGTCTGGAAGGAGGAAAAAAAAAAGAAAAGGAAGAAATAAAGAACCCCTGAGTGGCTGGAAGGGGAGGACCAGGGACATTTATGGAGTGGCACTGGTGGAGGGCGGGTCTGGAACACTGATGACCAAAACCCAATATGACTTAATTGATTTTTATTGATACCGGTGGTAGAATAAAATACTTAAAACAAAAGACATATGTAGTTCCAGTCTTCCCCCCCCCACCCCACCCCCGCTGCCCTCCTCCTCTCTTGCTGACATCAGTCCTAATTAGCAGGCAGCTGGATGATGCACCTCAGAGCTCACACCTTCTAACTCATGAGGGCCCTGCCCACTGCCTGGGGAGAATTTCACACCTAATACTCCTTACCTGGGAGAATAAATGCTGTGAGGCATCTGCAACGTTTCTAACATTAGTGGACTAGGGTACGCCATAGAAGGAGCCTGTGCCTTAACTGGGGGCATGATGAGGTAGGAACGTCTCCCTGTGAGCTATGTTCTCCATCTTTCTCAGCATCTCAGAGGAAAATCACAAGGTCTGTCTTCTGCTCACCAGCCAGACCAAGAGTGGAGTCAGAGCACATCCAGGAAAAGAACATCTCTAAGGAGAGTTCCTGAGGAAACAGTTGGTCTTGGAATGTGATTTGCACCACGCGTTCATGATATTCTTTACCATGGTGAAATTATAAGAACGAGGACCTGCAGTCTGATGGGAATTCTCTAAAATACATGGGATGTAAAATGCATCAATAAAATTTTTAGATTCATGTTTTTATGTAGTTTCCTGAATTACTAATTGATTCCAAAGTTTTTGTCTCTGTCATATGCAGAATATAATCTCTGTCATATGCAGAATATAATGAATCAAAATAGGGAAATAACAAATGCCCAAAGGAAATAAAGAATATGAGAACTAATCTTTAGTAAGGGATGAGGTGGGGAATAAGGCAGAGAAGGGAGCACTGAAACAACGGAGGGAAGCGAAGAGGGGGAGCTGAAAGGGGTCAAGTGTTATGTGCAAAACATCAGGAACAGCACTGTCATCAACAGCCCCCAATTTTTTTTTAAAGTGCCTGTCATAGAGGTAGATTGGTAGGTTGGAAACATGGAATACTGATGGAGGAATTGGTGTTGGAACATGTATGCCTGAAACTCAAAACATGAGTAACTTTGTTATTCATCATGACTAAATAAAATTAATTTCTCCTCCACTCAATTTTGCAAAAAAAGAAAAATTATTTTCAGTCACAAATTATTTTTGATTGTCACTTATGTCTCAACTGAAGGATAACCAGACTCTACTAAGAAACAAATGCTTACTGGTGTTTCCCAACATCAATAATTAATCCTTAAAATACAGACTAAAGGACTAAAGATTAAATAATTCTCACTTTTTCAAAATTAATGAGTACTTGAAGCATTCTTCACTAGTGATAACTCTACAAACAATATGTGTGTGAGGGTTTGATAGATTTTACTAGAAATTTGTAATAGTGATTATCTAGGTGAGGAGAAGAGTATCTGAAGAGTAGGAATGGGAAAAGACTAAATTTTCAGTAGTCAGTGGAATGGTTATAGGAGTGAAGGTGCTTGCCTTGCCTGTGGCTGATCCTGGTTCTATGTCTGGCATGACATGGTTCCCTGAACACCTGTGTGAGGGGTTAGCTCCCAGGTGCTGACAGGAGTGTATGCCCCCAGTAAAGACAAGAATTTTCAAATTATGACCTTCCTTCACCTTTAAGTTTTTTGCATGTGTTTAACCGATTCAAATGTTAAATCATTTAAATATGCTTATGTTTCTTTAGTGATTAATGGTTATTTAGAACTAATTAAAAATAATAAATATAATTAATGAGTAAAAATATGTAAGAGAACACTATCAGTAAATCAAAATGTTTTAAACAGTGACTAGTTTTTTGCTTGTTTGTTTTTTTTGCTTGTAGGCCACACCCAGCTGTACTCATTGTACTCCTGACTCTGCACTCAGGGATCACTCCTGGTGGGAGATCAAACCCAGGTCAGTTGCTTGCAAGACAAACACCCTCCTCTCTGGAGTATTTCCGGGCCCCAGTGATTAAATTTTTACCAGTGCAAGCTGAGATTATTTTAGGCATCAGAACCAGGGAGGGCAGGAGTGGAGCAGATGGCTGCTGAGCAGCAGGGATGGATGTTTCTACAAAGGTTCTGCCCACTCCTACCATCTGGGTCTTCGTAACCCTCGTGGAGTGATGAATCTCAGCGTCCCTGTCTTTGAACACCTCAGGGTCACTGGGTCACCTCAGCCTGAAGACCTTGTACTTAAGCTGCTGCTGCATGTGGTGCATTTTCCAGGTGACCGTGTAGGGGCTTCAGTGACAGTGAGGGCAGGTTGGGTCAGGAGTATGGGTGGGAAGAAGAACTTATATGCTCCCTGGGGTCCAGGTGTTAGTATTTAGCACTTTTAGTGATGTGGCTCAGGTTTGATTCCTGGCCAGGGGAGATCATTTGCTGTTGCCCCCTACTGCAGGGGTTCAGGTCACATTCCACTTCGCCCAGAGAGGGGGCAGGGCAGGGCCCGCAGACTGTGCACCTGCAGCCTGCAGTGTGTCCTAGGGGCTTGTTTGCTTGGTTTGTTGGGAACTTCCCTGGCTCACGCTGAGAATGTTACAAGGCCTCTCTCTCAGGTGCTCCTGGTTATACAGAAGGTGGTGTTTGCTTTGTCCAGGTTCTAGGGCAACCAAGTACTCCCTGGTCTGCTGATTCAGAATGTTTGTCTTCGTGGTCTCATGATGAGCCTCATTTCCATCCCCTGAAATGATAGATCCGTAGGAAACACTAACAATGGAATTTCAAATGCCTTGAGGAACACTTTGATTGTTTGATTTTCAGTCAGACCCCCAAGCTTGGTGCTCTGGTCAATGTGGTGCCAGACATAGAACCAGGGTCTCTGTCTCTTGCAGACAAGTCATGTAAGCAGCCCTTTGAGCCATATCCCTGACCTGAATCTGATGTTCCTATGAACAGCCCAAAGCACATTATTGTCAGTCATAGAATGATAACTCGTGTAACTATATTAACCCTCAAATTATTCCAAGAAGGGATCAGAAAAGCAGCTCAACAGCTATAGTGAACAAATTATCTTATATATTGGAGACTAGGGTTCAGTCCATAGTACCACATGGAACCCTGCTACAACCAAGCAAAATCCCCCAACTATGAGCCAGGAACAATGAGACACCAAACAGTGCAAGAC
The DNA here is from genome assembly GCA_021461705.1 of Cryptotis parvus. Lineage (NCBI taxonomy): Eukaryota > Metazoa > Chordata > Mammalia > Eulipotyphla > Soricidae > Cryptotis > Cryptotis parvus. The sequence goes on from JAJIBD010033966.1 coordinate 47,928, forward strand.
ATTGCCACAAACAAGCAGAAAGCTGATTCCAGTGACTTTTGAGATTAACTAGGAAGGTTCTCTGTGTACAGAATATCCTTCATCACTTCCACAACCCCAGGTAACACAACCTCCACTTCCTAATAAACACTTTTGCAGTTCAGTTTTCATCTTGGGAAGGACAGGTGGCAGTATTCAGGCCTTACCGCTGATTCTGTGCTCAGGGGCCAATTATAGTTAACTCAGAGGATCATATTTTCCATATTTTGTGCCAGCAGTGAAATCTGGCTTGGCTGTGTGCAAGGCAAGCACCTTAGCTGCTGTACCATCTCTCCAGCACCTTGCTTCGTTTTTTTTGGTGTAGTTCCTGTGGTTGTTGGGGTACTGGGTTGTGGCAAGGATTGAATCTGGGGCTCTCCCATGCACTCTCCATTATCTAAGGACATTTCTGATCTGATCTGCAGAAACTTAAGAAGACCATAATGGAAAGCATATACCAGATGCACCTCAAAGTTAAACCAGATGTTTTAGGAGCAGGCCCAGAGGACAAAATGAAGACCATGTCAACAAGAACAATACAGTGCCAGAGTCCAACAAACTT